>JAWQUT010000058.1:1954788-1965061 GCA_033807755.1 Ellobium chinense
CCACCCACCCATGCAGTGCGTAGGCTTGGGGGTCTGGGGCTCTCTGCTCCACATAATGTCTGTATATCTCTTTTGCCTATGCCGAGCCCAACTGCCTCTTTTAATGGGCAATACTTAAATTATGAGTCCCATCTTTTTCAACAATCCCTCCCAGTGTTATGCCATTCCATACCCTACCTTTACAAACTCCAAATGTTAACGACCCTGCACCTGGACCAGCTGACCAGTTCATTTTCCTCCTTCGCGCGTTTTCATTGTCGCATTCCCATGACTGGCAGTGGAATGGAGCCCTAATGGACCTGCGATCTTGTTTTCTTCCGCTTGAGGGCGCTGCTGACTTTAATGGGCACGGACGTGAGGTTATCCCCCTTCTTTACTTACGAGTATATCCGGTGAGGGTCTCTGGATGCGCAGACACAACATTTATATTACCAAGTGCGCAGCTGTGTATTGTGTTTTCGTACGAAACAGACGTTTGGAAATCTGCTTAGACATCCCCTGTGTGTTTTTCACAGCTGTTTGTTGTGTTTTCAAACAATACAAGCATTTAGGATTTTACACCAGACAAGTCCTGAAGCGTTGTAGGGAGTGATCACGAATCACTTATTTAATTATTGTTTATACTCGTTCGTTAATGTTCATAGAATTTTTTTTCATTCTTTCGGATAATTTACTGGACCACGAATAGTTTCCATCTGAGTTTCACTTCTTACTGTTTGTTCCAGATGTTTATTTAGACAAGAGCTTTCTGTAGTATAGTCTAGTTGTTTTTCTTTACACTAGAGTCGGAAAATCCGTGAGTACATTAATAGTAGGAACATTCAGAAAGAGAGGCATCCGCGGCATCCTTCCACTCTAAGGAGAGTTAGACCATTCTGTGGATCTAGTAATAATCTACGTAGCCACTCTGTACCGTGGTACTACGAGCAGATTTTCGTTGTAATATGTGCTTATTTAATTTCGCGCAAATAAGACAAGTTTTTAAACGAAAGATGTCTACAACTCAGTAGAGTTGTTAGAAGGGATTTATACTTTGAACAAAGACGCTTTTCATGATCTGGATCACATGCTAATATCTTATTAAATACAGATATTCGTGTTTTTGAAACAATGTGCTCATAGGTCTAGTGCAAAAACTTTCTTTCCTGAAATATTTGGAAAAATGGAAGTACGGTCTTTTAGCATAAAACACCGGAAAAGTACTTTCAGTTTAATGTCGCTCCAACAGTACCAAAATGACGGGATGGCCTTTCTTTCATCTCTAATTTTTCATCGTTGTTTTGGAAGAGAATGATGGGGTGGCCTTATTTAAGATGCTCAGCAATTTCCTCATGTGACTGTGATGATTCCAGACCCTTTATTTGTCTAGCTAGTGGTCTGAACCTGAAATAGCTATATATGATTATACGAAATTATGTAGAATATTAGATAGATAAGACCTCAGCCTCTGAGCTACTTTTTCAGAAGAGCAGGGTAGCTGTGTATAGACATCTGTCTGATTCCGAGCTGACGCCGAGACTGTGCCGAACTGGAGGTCTCGGATTTAATCCCTGTAGCATCACATTCAATATAACTTTCTTTTCTCTTCTCATTAAATTTGTCTCTTGAGCACTTGCCCCACTTCCTATCCTATGTGGGCATGTCTGTGTCCGCTCACTCCTATTTCGGAAATAAAAGTGCTTCGTTTCCATTTTGTACTATAATATCCAAGTAGAAGATTAGATACGAGATGAATATGCATGTGTATCTTTGCAATATTGTGTACACGGAAGAGCATTCTTGCGTCGCTCCATAAAACGCAGGTTGGATCTGCATTTGTATATCATATTTATATTTATTTTCTATGTTGGGAGCTTTGGCTACTGTCTCAGTCTTTTCATATAAGTACGAGATAATATTGACAAAGATGACACCCCCCCCCCCCCCNAAAAAAAAAAAAAAAAAAAAGTTTGTAGCTAAATCAGCCACAGAAATATATTTTGCAGGTTATACAGTATGAGGATAATAGCTCCAGTTTTTATGTAATTATATCTTTAGCCCACATAATAATATCATAGGGACAATGTGTGCTAAGGCCAGGTAGTGCGGGTATGTAAGCTTTTAAGGACTCTTGAGAAGGGTTTAGTTATGTCCCGTGGGCAGTTTTACTACTTCTTATCCCAATTCCAGTGTGGACGGACGAGGCTTATTTTTCCAGTCAAGACGCGATATAATCCGCCATAACCAAGTGCACTGCGCCATGTTCTGCCCTGAATCCATACTTGACCTTTTGTCTCAGAATGATCATTTGGCAACGATCAAAACGCGATATGTATCTACCATGGTATAGTAGTAAACTGTGAAGTGTCTTTCCTTTGGAAATGTATACGGGTGTTAGTCTGTGAACGGTCATTCTACAACTTTGAAGTCTATCTAGAGATTATTCAGCTGTTTGGGTGGAGCACTTTCCGTTTGGACGGAGGAACACGATAATTATGCAGTCTATTATAATATACTTTCAGCCTGCGAGGTAGTGCAGCATGTAGCAAGCCTCATTATGGTGAATGTTATTCAAGCTGAGGTTTGTAAAGGGAGGCATTATGTTGTATTTAACGCAGGGACAAGAGAAGAAATTCGTGTTTTTCATGTTGTGGTGATAAATTTGTTCCTACATGTCGTGTGTCAAAATTTATATTAGCTAACAGGAGTGGTGTTTTTCATTCCACAGTGTGTTGGCGTGGGCGAGAGGTGTTTGGTGTTTAAGTCAGTGGGTCAGAGCTAAGAATAATATTATTGTAGCAAGAATATTATTTTTTAGACTGAAGATAACAAATATGCTTTTGGTTTTCTTACGGCTGTGTCGCAGTTACTTCACTTTTGCACTCTCAAAAAAATATCTCAAGATATCGCTGTGTCACATGAATGTGACGCTGTTTTGTGGAAGCGTTGCAAGTGATTTGTGTTTGGAGTAATGATTACAGAATGATTGCAGGGTGCATTCTGTGATATCCAGGCTTTCAAGAAATATTTCTGTACACCCACGCAAGGACGATGACATCGCACTGGCTTTTTCAATACTTCTAGGACAATTCTAACCGAATAGCAACTAGGAAGTCAATAGAGCTCTTTTTAAGAGATCCCACCCTCTTACCGTCATGCTCCATTATGACAATACAACTGGGACTAGAGTAAGTTCAACAATGTCAACATTGAAAACAAACATGGGAGTGATTTTGCTGGAAACGTCAGTCGTTTATGGCACTGACGACATCTGCAAATTCTGTTGCTGTCTTTGTCGCTGGTCTTGTTGAGACCTTTATGAACCAAGAATCAAACCAAAATAATGCTGTTCTTACCAGGGTCGTAACGATCCTGCCTACAGCATGGAGGTCAAGTGTGAAGTAAGAATCAGGGGTACCCTAATCGAAGGATGATGGGCACAGTGGCCCGTATCTGTGATCACAACTGGTTTCGAATCGGTGACTGTCAGTAAAGCCATCTGCATACAGTTTTGTATCTTTTTAACCATAGTTTCACTATTTATTTTCGTTAGCAGAAATAATTAAAATTTGGTTGAGATTCACAAAACTTACGCTGGCCATAAGATCGGGATGTGTGCTGTGTCCTGTCCATATTATGATTCCTAATAGCAGTCTTGTAATTAGGCTACTATCGGGTTATGTCCAGAGAAAGTCTGGCAAGAACCATTCTTTCCATACAGAAATCATTGCGCGGTCTTTTTATATTAGGAGACTGGGCATTCTGAAACTCTTACCAGACCCCCTCTCCCTCCATCCCTCACCCGACCCCATCTTCTTTCCCTCCTTCGCCACTTACTGTTCTCTGCGATCACGGTCCTGTTTCTTGTATCATTTTCCATTGACGGGATAGAAAAATAATTTTATGGCATGGAAACTTGAAGCCATGCAGTCACGGTTCGTGAACTCTTATACTGTTTAAAAAACCATTTAGCTGATTACTGGATGCAAGCCAGAATGTACCCATCTTTCAGAATCAGTAGTGTGTAACCAAGGTAAATAGGCCATTTATTAATAACATCCGGGCTTTGTGCGTTATGAAGTTGGGTTAATTTCTGACTACACATCCAGTCTTTAAGTTAGCGACATCTATGTCAAGCAGCAAGAAGATCAGTGAAGGGGAACAAAACGAGAGAAGAACATGGCTGGATAAGTTGAACTCTCTATTGCTAAATGTTACACGTAACATAAATACTAAAAAGAGGGTCTTTTCAAACGGATCATATAATTATGATGATGCTTATTTATTTTCAGAAATTCTGGCAATAAAATTTGTTTACGTTTTCTCGCTAAACATAATGATTATGTGTAGTTTAAAGGAGCAGACCTCTGGGAAGTAAAAAAAAAAATTAGACAATATACTTATTGGAGTAAATATCTATTTTTGGCTCTCCAGACCGTTTGCTTACTATGTTTGAGAAATTCTTAAAAGTTGAATTTATTTTGTGCTTCAAATTTAGCTACTTACATTGTAGAGAAGAAAAAGGCGGACAGTAAAACAACAGCTTACAAAACATGTTTAGCAAAGGATCAAGGCTCTCTGAGGCCATCATGAGATCGTGAGAACATTGTCGTGTATCGTGCTTACTTTGTGAGTAAAACAGTGTGCTCTGCTGTCTGTGTAGCTAGAGTACATCACTGTTGAAGCGACTGGCGCTACTCAAGACTAGAAACACGAAGACAAGATTGTAAGAAGAGTGCTGAAATTTAAGACCGTTTCCCCCTGTAGGCAGCAACTAATTCATAGGAAGTGTGATAATAAGGTTATTTAAGATCTCTTTTTTCAGGATGTTGTTGTTCCTCTATAGTTTTGGTCTTATTGTTACCCCGGTTTGTAGTAATCACAGATCCCTTTCTTAGAGCAAGAAACAATCGCATTGTATTTCTTTGACCTTGTTTCTTCTATATATTGTCATGTCAGTAGTACAGAATGGCGGTAGTTAAAGATCTTTATCCGTGCGGAGGTTGTTTGTTCGTACAATCTGTTCGTACAATCCTGTGTATTAATGATGGTAGACGAGGTCCGCTGCAGAAATATCAATTATTGTCTTCTCTTTCCGATTGCTGTTGTTCTTGTTATTTCTCTTTTTCCCCTTTCTCTACTTATTCTTCATCGTGATCTTCTTTGTACTTTTATTATAATCATTTTGTCATGTTTGCGTCGAGTCCCCCCCTCTTCGGGTCATGATCTATTATTTTTTGAGTGTAGAAGTTTTATCTGCATGATACTTTAATCAAAAATTCAAAGCTTTGCTGTCTGCCTTTGGTTTTTTTTTGTATCAGATGTTTAATCTTTCAGAGATACATCTTAGTCTACGGTTGTCTCTCTCGTGTCTGTGTGCTGAGCAGCTATGGTCTTCAATATCTTAATCCTTTCAGTTTGTAAACACTCATATTGTACTAAGACCTTAAGAGGCTCGGTGCAAGGTACATAGCTACCAAGTTATTTTTCGTTGTGTCTTAAAAGGCTAAGGTGTTTTTTCCCGTTTTGTGGTGTTGGTTTTGTTACCAGCTGCGATAAGGCTTGATAAGAATGTAGATGGGCCGGTATTAAAAACTCAACATTACATTTTAGAACAGAGGTGATCATGTCCTTTAGTGAGCTTTCCCCAAATGGTGTAAAATTCAATTTTATTCCCATCTCTTAATTAAACATGAATATGTTTGCCTTACCTGTTCCCTATGGATAACATTACGTCTAGGTAAATGTTGATAAAATTTCAATCTTGCGGCTATCTTAGTGCCTTTATTTTTGGCATCCTTTCTAGTGAGGAGTTTTTTGTTGTTGTTTTTTTAGACCGGTGGTATATACACTATATATATATATTGTTTGTCTAGTTTTGAATCCACGGCTTGCGATGTGGTGTTGGTTTTCGTACTTGTCAGTGGAGAAAAATAACTCCTGTTTGCTGCTTGAGTGCATCTTTTATATTTTATCTCATATGATATATTACATACATTCCTCAAGAGATGACATAATTATGGGATCATAGCGAGAGTTGTCACTCATTATATCTTACATTCATACTGAATTCACGGGGAATACAGTGGGAAAGAAAAAAGATATCTTGCGGTTTGCTTTCTTTGGTAAATCTGGTCTATTATATGTCTGACACTATAAATCTTTGAAGAAATATTCATGTGAAGGAATCTTTTTTCTTTGTGAACGTTCATACTTCTTTGTGTTTCCGTTTTTACGAACCATGAAAGCGCTGCTTCATTGCTTTCAGACAACGTTATGATAAATGTGAAGCTAAACTCTGAAGGTTCTTTGAAGGCCAGTTAACATTAATCAGTCCCATAACTTTTAGACGTCCGTAATAATTGGCTTCATTATGACTGGATGCTTTTCAACGATATTGATATACAAGTGTATACTACCCCTGTTCTTTGAACGAGACAGGTGTGAAAACTCACAAATTCATTCACTTTGTGGTAATAATGATTAGAGAAAGCTCAGTCTTCTAATAAAGAAGCGGTGCCACCTTTCCGTTCCAAACTTCTAACCAAGTCACGCTTAAATTACGATTTTGTCTTGCACTTTTCCTTCCGTCACCGGTGCCGAGTGCAGCTCTATGACAAAAAAGAATCACTTAATATAATATGGGGTAATCACTGCAAATATTTCTTGATTCCTTTGTACATTTACGTCCATTCCGTGATCCAGTCACTCACCAAACACCCAAATGACACGTCTACAAGAAATAACACGTCTATTCTGAACTTTTGACTGCACTGCAAGGCTTCTTCACGGCGTTCTCGAAGTCACAAATATGAACTTGTATTTGTAATTCTTTTGTATATAGACTAGTTTGCTTTCCTTCGTTTCAGTTCAATCGTTTCTCAGGTACCAGGCCCTTGTACTTCGTAGATAAAAAATAGTTATGAACTCGATGAAAGACACAAATCGCAGAAGACGTGAAATCACATGAAAACTGAAGAAGCAGATGATATGGGATACGGAAAGATGGCTTCGCCTCCTGCCAGTTTTTATATAGACGTCATGTGGAGGCTTTGAATAAAAACATCATTTTTTATACAACAGTGGTACACCTTACTGTAAACCTTCCCTCTGTTGATCGTCGTAAAGTTACCTTGCCATGCTCCAAAGATATTGTCAAAAAAGACCCTGTCATGAGTGTAATTTGACCTGTTACAGAAACATTCCCGTAAGTGCGATTATTATGGAATATATGATTTACGAGAATGTTGCAGCAAAGCAGTCGAGTCGTTCGTCTTTGTTCATTATTCTTCACTCAGACTGTGGGACTATAGGTGTTAAAGTCAAAGGTCGTACACTGCATCACTTAAGAGGTCACCGATCTAATTCAGTCAACCCTCTTTTTTTGTGCTTAATCCATTCATCCAATGTCATCTACAGTATTATTTTGATGTTTCAGATTTATATCTGAGTTTTTTCAAGATTAGCATCGAGAAGTTTTTGTACGCGCTGGTGCTTTTCTTCACCGTCATGTGTAGTTTCACCATTTCATATAAATAAAACAGTCTCTTAATACCAATTCACTTTACCACACTCTTCTGTAATTGCAGCAGTTTCAGAACATATATAAAGATTGAGAACAAAAAGCACTGGCTAATCTCATCTTCCACTTAAATGCAATTTGGCGTGCGTCCATAGAGTTGCTATTAAACGAAATCGTCCAGTATGTTGCTTCTGTGACTCTGGTTAGAAGTCTATTAGTTACGCTCTACTTCAAGTGAAATGTTCCAAACCTCCCCCTTCTAATTGCGTCAGATAAGACCCATATAGGAGTTGTTTGGTGTGTCTGGAGTTAGGGTGACATGAGGACATCCCGGGAGTGGGAGCGGGAGCGGGGGCGAGGGGGGGGTAATATTGGAAGAGTAAGGAAGAATGAAAATTGACTGAAACAGGCTGGCGTAGTAAGTTGACTGCATTCGAAAGCAACAGTGCTGTAAGGTCAGTGTTCTCAAGAATGAAGTCATGGGAGAGAAAGAGGGGGAAGAAGGGAGCGAGGGCAAAGTGTGGCGAGCGAAGGTACGAAAGTAAGGAAGAACAGAAGAAGAGAGGAAAAATGAGAGGGAAATAGAAAGAAAGAAAGAAAGAAAGAAAGAAAGAAAGAAAGAAAGAAAGAAAGAAAGAAAGAAAGAAAGAAAGAACTTTCACCTGTGACAGTGCTCGAAGAATAAGACTTTATGACGTGTATGTGAGCGTAACCAGACACACATAGGCTACCAACAGAACGGTGAAAAGGTACAAAACAAAACCAAACAAAAGAAAATATAACCTCTGAAAGGGGCCTCTCAGGTAAACAAGGAGCTTTAGTTTCATCCCTAATCCCCCACCTGGGCAAAATTTATATGGCTGTCACTTCGCTGTTTCAGTTTTTTGTAACTTTGTCTTTTTTCTCTTCTCATCTTGAATTGTCCTGGTAAGGAAAGTCGAAATTTACTCAGAATCACGTGGTCGATTTTCCTCCTTGTGAACATTGTTTTCAGTTTCAATTGTGACCTTCGGATTTGTGGGTTTTTTTTGTTGTTGTTGTTGTTTAATTTGTGAAGCTTTTATGTAAGGCTTATGGTATGTTTGCCTTGTATCTATGTTTTAAATGGAAGTCTCATATAGATGTGAAAGGTAGGCAGGGTCATGTGCAGTATTCAACAGGTTACACAGGAAAGCCAGGAAATAAGCTGAAACACTCGCACGTTGTGAGCCTGTGTCTCTAAACGTCTTAGTGTCTTAAGATTGTTTACTTTTTCACTTTAGCTCTCGTTGTTTAAAGTGTCGCTTTGCCTTTTAAAAAAATAACTTTTACTCAGGACGTCGTTAATCTTTTACTCAGCATCGCTACGGCAGAATACGCGTTTTACAATGTTTCGGGTTTTTGGAGTACTGTAAATTTTGGAACTGCTGAGTGTGGAGAGTCGTTTTCGCAGGAGTTATGGTGTTTTATATTTTTATATTTGTAGTGATATAAGGATTAACATTAACAATGATGTTGCAAAATTCGACCTAATCTGAGTTGGTGCTCATTCTGTGGACACTTCTTTCGGCGTTCTAGTCTGACACACGCTACGGTATAATGATGTTGGTCGTCTCGATTATGAACCGAAGATGAACCGATTTATTCTTTCATCATGATTCTGAAGACTTGAACTTCAGGAATTGGCATTTCTGGACTGCCGCTTTTGGATAGTTCTTCATTCAGGCGCTTTCGTCAAACAGCTCGCGGCAAGATGGCGTTTTTCAATCGCTATCTGTCGGCACCACAACTGGTGAATATCGACGGTAATACCTACGTCATCATAAGACCTAAAGCTCAGACCGATGATGAAGAGGACGACGGAGATGACGATTATCGTATGGACATTGAGGAGAGACGAAGTTTGGATATGGACCTCATGGACAAATGGTCCGCCTCTGGGGAAAGCGAGGACGTCACCCTGGGTTCTGCCTCTGGCGAAAGTGGGGATGTCACCTTGCTATCTCCTAATTACGGGGAGATGACGGTCACCAGCGAGTCTGATGCCTCACCTACTGTGAATCAACGGCACTTAAAGAAAAAGAAACGGCGAGCCCCACTACCCCCAGGCATGCCTGATAGACTTAGTTACTCTTTTGAGTTGCAGCATTTGCCTTTGCGACCGCGGACTTCTACGGACGCCGAGTCGACCACATCAGAGTCCAGAATTCACTACCAGACTTCGACGGACAGTGAGCCTGCGCTGCTCATGGAGTCAGCCAGGGGCTCCAACTTCCCCGGTGAGCTTGCTGGAGTCGATAACCTCCACGCACACCCAAACGCAAAGCATTTCCGCACCATCATAGATTCAGCAACCCCTCCTCGCTCACCACGAGAACGTGCCTCGAGACTAGACAGAATCAAAGAAAAATTCCGCTCGCCGCAAATTCGCCGACGGATGTCGAGAAAGAAGAAGCAAGACGGCGACAAATCGCCACAGTTTGGCAGGAAATCGGAAGCGAATGGTCAGTCGCCGAGGTCCAGGAAAGCAAAGATAGAAGACGGCAGCAAGTCACCGAGAGTCAGGAAGAGTGGAAGTTTTGAACCAATTCCCGAGATGTCGGACTGGATTATTGCCATTGGCTACGACGATCTGGAAGGAGATCATGAATTTGAAGTGAGTATTGTATGTATGTCTGCTTATACGACCTAACGCTGGGCATACTATGTATACGTGCTAATAGTAAAGGATAAATTAATGCCTGCCCACATCTTGTGGTGAGATCCGCCGACATATCTCTTCACCCCCCCCCC
>JAWQUT010000058.1:1965175-2038745 GCA_033807755.1 Ellobium chinense
ACATAGCACCACAGTTTCAATACTCAGAATTTCTTAATTTGGCTATTTATCTCATCAGTATGTCTACGTTAGCTACGTTTGCTTTAGAAATATCGATGTGTGTTTATGAAAAAAAAAAAGGATCAGTTCCCGTGCTTGTGTCTCCTTCCCTTCATTCAAACATATCGCCTGTACCTCTAGGATCTATACTGCTTTGGTAAAACCTTAGTCAGTCAGTATCACTAGAGATAGCTGAAATTCGACATGCTCTTCAACCCCTGGACTATAATTTCTCTTACGATTTCGGTTTTGTTGTTGTTTTTGTTATTGTTATTGTTGTTGTTGTTGTTGTTGTTGTTGTTGTTGTTGTTGTTGTTGTTGTTGTTTTGCGCCAAAACCCAAAAGAATAAGACATATCATATTATATAAGATGTAAGAGATTTTTATGATGTTCTTACTATGCCACAGTAAACTTAAAATTTCAATGCATGTGGCGTGCTCTGGATGAAACACGTGACTGTGTACCTAAAAGAGTAATACGCCCAAATCTGTAATAGACCCGTTTTACTTCAGACGATATAAAAATAAAACAAACTTTATCAAAGACAGTGACAAATAATTCCTGAACGACAACCTTTTTCCTGACACCTTCGGACCACCCATAGTAGGCTTGGCAAGCGATTTTGTTCGCATCCGAAGCGAACCTCCAAATTTCAGAACACCTGAGGCAGATCTCTTGGGTCAGGTGTTTGTGTGTATCAGAGCTTTGAACTTGAAAGGCCTCAGCTCTTTTGGGTTCGACCCTGAGCTTAGCAGAAGGTTGAAAATCAGCAATATTGACTTGCCTTGTAATTAGTTTAAATCAACATGCCGAGTGCTCGATAAATACTAGGATCGGGTTCGCGGTTGCACAGAATGTAGTGAAAGGACTGCCAAACAGATAGCCAATGGCGCAGAGTTTAACTTGCGGCGTGCATTCACCTGAAGCTCGGAGAACTGGTTAATTTAAAGCACATACTACCTCGATCGTGTGTTGTTTTTATAAATTTGCTAAACTTTACTGTAATCACTGAGTCTGAATTGCTTATCTTGAACAATGAAATGTTTTCTCTATGAATTGCACAGACACTTGGCAATGTTGCCTATAAGTATCGTCACTGTCCTTCTCAACATGTCTACATTCTCCTTTGCTTTTAAACGATATAAAACATACAAATGTATGACGTTCTACTAGCTGTGCGTGAGGCGTTGAGATTGACAATGCTATATAACGTTATTCATCTCATTGATAATACAAATAACCTAGAACTGTATGCATTATACATATAAATACACAATAGTGCAAAAGAAACGCATAAAAAAGTCATTGTTAGTCGTTCCAGTTCAGCGCCCTGGTTCCCCACACCCACCGGTCCGAAAGTTGAACCCACAAACCCACCACGACATATTCTTCTCCTCTTTGTCTCCTCCTTCCCTTTCTTCCCCCTCATCCCCCTTACTGTCCTCTGCCTCCTCGTCACTGTTGCTTCCTACTTGACTTTGGTATAGCATATACATCTTTTGACCTATTCTCCTTCCTATTTTTCTCCTCTTCTCTATTCCTATTTTCCGCATGCCCATAGCCCTCTAATCATCTGCTCATGCAGACAGAGAAAATAGACCAATATTAATAGGCGCTCGGAACCATTTTGCCAGTTAAGTGTTAAAATACATTAGCTATCTTGAAAACTTATTAGAATAGTAGAATGCCCACTTCTTAATGAAGTCGACTAATGCCGGATGTTTTCTTTTGCATGAGAGATTCTGAACTTCTTTGAAAAATGTGAGAAATAAGATTTTGACACTTACTCATGAATATGAACGGGAAATCCAAGATTTGATATTGGCCTACCTCTTGTATATCCTGTTTACCAGCTGGAGAGTGTCAAGTATCCACACACTTTAAGATTGTGATGATAAAATCAACCGCAAAGGTTCTCATCATACAGTTTACATACCCGATGGCGAAAGCGAGAGTTCTTTCCGGGTATATATAAGAAAACAGACTTCATTACTAAAGAATAAAGGGAGGTTGCTGAGTCACCTCAACCAATCCCATGGAGATAGGTTACAAGGATTACGCGTAACGATGTGGAGAGCGCATGGCTCTTGAAATTTTGGGAACCTTTGATCAAGCCTTCACATCTACCTAGGTGTTGACGTGGGTAGATTCCCATACCGTTATGCAGTGTTGCGAGATGTTTCCGTCATCAGACATGAGTATCTAACTTTGTATCTGTTGAGCAGTTCGTTCATTCAAGATAGCGCCAATAAATCAGGGTGTCAGCCCATCATTACATTCATTGAAAATGGAGGAGTGGTCAAAAGTTACCAGACCTAAGGGTCATAGGTCAGAGGCACTTGAAAGGCAATAGTATAAATAGGGATCATAAATTGAAGAGAAAGCCGATACAAATATAAAACCGCTGCAATGACTAAAGTCCCCTTGAAGGTCTGTAAACGTTAGACTGAAAATCCAGCTGAAAAAACGCAACACTATCTGCGTTTTTTCAGCTGGATTTTCATCACTGGGCATACGGGGGAAGTCGCATCGAACTGTCTGCAGGTCAAACTGTCAGTACTGAATTTCACTCTGGGGTCTTGAGGCGGTTGCTCGAAAACGGAGGATAGACGTTATGGCCCAACAACTTGTGAGCGCTGTACCATGACACGCGCCAGCGCACTTCCCCCAAGATGTTCAACAGTTTATGGCAGCAAAAAATATGGCCACTGTCCAGCCCCCGTCCCCCCACCCTCAGTATTTGGCGGACATTGCTAACTGTGACTTCTTCCGCTTCCCAGACATTAAATTTAAGTTGGAGAGAAAGATATTTGAGATTACAGGAGAGATGCAAGCCGAACTGTAGATGGTGTCTGATAGGTGGACATAAAGGGACTTCCAGGATGCCTCTATGTTTGGCGGCGATGTTGGAATCGCTATGCTGCAGCCCTGTTGGGCTAGTTCGAGAATGTGGAGGAATATAATACCTAGAATCTACGAACTTTTGTAAGCTCAGCTTTCACATCTCACCTCGTACGTGACTTTACGACGTGTCCACGCGAAGGCAGATTGAATCACATGGTGTAATGCCTGGATCAGCCTAATTCAGACACGAGAGCTCAGATCCCGGGGGCGACCCAAATGGGGGTAGCCCTTTCATAGGGGTGACAGATCGGGTCTTGCCGTTACCGAAGGTTAAGTAACGTTGCGCTCAACCTGGTCATTTTCCGGGTGTGGCCTGGAGGCTGGTTTAGCTTTTAACAATTCTGTTTACCTCTAGATGCGATGCACTGCTGAGATGGGAGAAGAATTCCATGAAACTCCCTAACCTACGTAGTTCGAAGGTATTTAACTGGATTGATGGTGGATTAAGTGTTGATTTGGACGATCTGGACTTTGTAATAATGAAAGAGGGAGTGGAGGAGAAGCAATAACAGTTGAACTACAGAAATGCAGACAGTGAAAGAAAATGAGTGGGTTTGGAAAGAATTTATCCACATACTGGACTGGAGGGCAGCGCATAGATGGTGTAGTAGTGCTTGGAATGTTGAGATGATAAGGCTTCACTGGGCATAAGAGAACAAAGTCACAACACCACCATTAGTTTAAATTAGTCTATTAAAAGAAAATCTCTAGAATCCCTGTGTAGGCGATACTGCAGGACAAACAAAAAACAAACATCCTCGGGCTTGCCCACGTGGTACTATGAAGTAATACCACTGCAGCTGAGGATATTTGCCCAAGTTAAACATCGATGTGAAGCAAGAATCCACTCCTGTATTTGAGGTGTGTTCTCCTTGCAGTACTTCTTTCTTTCATTTCTTCATTTCTTATGAGTAGGTAACATTCACAACGTCTAATGTAGCATCTCAGGAAGCAGAGACGAAGAAATTCCTCCAGATCGTTAGTGCATAACCGCACCTTTTGTCCCTGAACTTTGCGGACTTGTCCACCACTGTAAACTGACCCATCTAATCACCCTATTTGTCTCCTGGTATCTGGGTTTTTCTTCCACATTTTTTTTTCTGGTAATCTCTCTCGGGACTCATGCTCAGAAGATCGTAATGAACATATTTTCATGGACTCCGCCTTCGGGTACAAACAAAGATCTGATGGCACAACAATGTCGTGTGTCAGAAGGATATGAAATAAACATTTTCAAACGCGCTGAGGGTCATACCAAAAAGGACAAAAAAGGTCGAGGATCTTGAAGTTTATGGACACCAGTCTGATGCATGTATGGTTCACCGAATTTGAAGGCAACAGAGACCCTTAGGATAGAGATGAGATTACTGTTAGTGCGGCGCGCACAGTCCTTTCTCTTCGCTTTGGACGTTAGTTTTTCTCCCCTTCTACTTAAATCTTAAAGTCATCCTTTTTCTTCTTCTTTTTCGTGCATGTAATACCTCTATCCACCTACAAAAATCCTCACATATTTGGAATTCAGATGATTCGGACAAATTAATGAACTAGATTCCCAGCTCTAATACTTGAAAACATTCTCTGAAGCAAAGCTCAATTTGAATTTTTATTGTCGATTAAATGCAGCCTGAAACATGTCTCGGAGCCTAAAGGCCTATAATAGAGAGAGAAGGGAGAAAAATTGACCTGTATCGCCTCCAAGGTCTGTCTGCATGCAGTGTAGTAGATAATGATTATACACACATCAACATAAAAATACTGTTATCATAACGTCAGTGGAGTTTCTTTTGCTAAGAAGGAAGTGGTTAAGTGTACAGTATATACACTTTCATGGGCAGGAGCTGGGCTTGCCTATCAACAGTGTTACAGGTGCGCGAGTCTGGATAAAGCATGATACGGCAAGCCGTGACGTAGGCAGATCTTTATCCCGTTGAACGATGACGTCAAAGTCGTGTCGTGTCGTGTCGTGTCGTGTCGTGTCTTGATGTTCCGAATCCTGTGTAATCAGCTTGGTCCGGTTAACAATGAGAAAAAGAGAACATAAAAATGTCTCTGCGATGTGACGTGCCATGACTGAAATCGGTGGGTTTCTGTCCTCACAGTGCTCCATACTCAAATTTCACATGAAGAAAATTGTCTATCGGCGATAATATCGTATTTCCGTACCACTTTCAGCAGGGCTGGCCGAGCGAAGATAGAATGGCCAGAGCCAGTTCATGGCTTCCATTATTTATTTCCCGGCAGTGAGCGATACGGAGAGTGCTATATCAGTAAATTCTCAAAGACGTTTTCCGCGGACGTTTTGCTTGGCAAAGTGTGATACTTGGGCTTATATTCGACCTTTTTTATGCACTGACCATTCAGTAGAAGTACTTGATATATATCAGTTTCTTTTCCTCTGAAAAGACTTGTCTTCATTACTTCACTACTGGAGAAGGCAAGCCTACTTTCAACCTTGGTATGTAATTTTTCGGTAAATGCCCTAGTAAATTGTGAGAGCGGAAGACGGGCCCAGACAGGGAGAGAAAGAGAGAAGAAGGACGAGGAGTTGTCGGGAAGAAGAAACAAATGGTGAGGAAGAAGAGAAACATAATTATTCAAGTTGTAGATAGTAGGTATTCTGTTCACGTATTTACGGAGCACACACGTTCATCCGCATAATGCAAACTTCCTGGCGCAGAAAGTAAACATCACTTGAAACACCGCATGAATTTTAATATTATACAGCTGATGTTAATTTTACAAGGATGTGGTCAAAACAATATAAATGATGCTGAAGATTGAAGACACACCTTACATCTAAAAAAAAATTTCAAAACATTGTGGTGATGGTGATGATATAGAGCCTTCCCGTCTCAGGATGCACACCGCCTGACCACGAATCTACTCAATCTCTTGACCTGTGGGTTAGAAGCTTTAAACCAGTCGGCCACAGTGTCATCCACCTCATTTTCCACACCAAAGATTTATTAAATTTCTCGACTACAACCGTGCAGCTGCTTTGGTTATCGAGCAATAAATCTCAAAGGAAGTTTTAGTGGTATAGTTCAAAGAGAGCATGTTGGACATTTCCTCTTTGTTATCTGACAATGTATCTTGGACCTGTGAAGGACGACTTGTTCTTAGTGTTCAGTGGGTGGAGGATGAGGGCTGGGAGGTAAAGGACTAGGTACTGTACAAGCCGATGATAGTGTTTTATGAGGTGAGAACGGGGCTGCAAGCTGTGCCTTGGCCCATGATTTTGACCAAAAAGACAAGAAAAGCTGAAAAGATGACAGTTTAGGCAGCTTGGAAAATTAAGCAGAAACAACTACTGTGTATTCGAATGTATCAAAGTCCCCAAACCTAAACGGCCGCCATCATAGAACTTTAGCGCTAAAGAGCACAAAACCCAACATAACGCACACACACACACACACACACACAAACAAAAAAAATGGATGGCCAAACAAGTCTTCTGCGTGTTCTATGACAGAGGTTTTCCATCTTAATGTATTATATAAGAGCACTCCACAGCTCAAACCGATGTGCGGTAATGCACACATGTACTGCGGATAGAAATGTGTCGGTTTCATTCGTAAGCAAAAATGTTTCATGTTTGTTTTCTCTTCATAAGCAGTGTCTCTGTGTCGTGAATATTAAGCCACACCATCGTAAACCTGTCACTTTACAGAGATGCCTCAAGTTCTCACTATATATAAGTGACATACATACATCCACACAGGCTGTTCACCGAAAACGATGACAACAAATAGAAGTTTGACCTTACCAATGATAACCTCACTGCTGCTCCCCCATTAGTATACTCATCCCCACATATGGTTTAATCGACATACTGGAAACGAAACAAGCCCCGTACAAGACACTCGAAAGACAACAGGGTCATTACCTTTTAATATTGGCGTTTTTATCTACATGTTTATTATTACCACGCCTACATTAGTACGCATTCCCCATTAAGCACTCCGTATTATATTTTACCCCTGACAGAGCAGCGCTGATGAAATGACAGCGACCACCATCTTCATCTTATAGCGACAATAAAGGACACACTTTTCAAGGACGCCGCCATTCACGCAGGATGATCAGCACAGCGTGTGGTAGATATGTAAACACAACAGAGATTTGTAAAAGAAACAACTGAATGTTTGGACATGCAGTTACAACTGGACATCCAAGGAGAGGCCCTTGTCGTAGAAAACCCATAAAGAAAATCATTTGGACATGAAGAAACTGCAAGGGGTCAAAGGGGCAACAATGCACGAGGAAAATGGCAAAAATTAGTTCTTTTTGTAATGGCCAGATTATGCAGCCATTTCAGGCCGAAAGCAAACAAAGTCTTTAACATGGATCGTCACTGTCATAAACAACTATGTCTGCCCACTGGACCTTACAAAATGAAAAGAGAAGCACCCATCAGGCAGCACATAAATGTAATGCTTGATTTGAAGGTGGATTAATAAATTTCAGTAAAAAGAAGATAAAAGTAATAGGTGACACTAGTCATGTTTCTGCGAGCTTCACTATGTTACCATTCCAATCATTGATCGGGCTCAAGCTTGAGTTCAGTTTTAAATGAGGCTGTACATCCTACGTGCAATTTAATTAAACCGGTGTTTATTTAGAAGATTTCATCGATTATGCCGTGTCAGGTATTATCTGTAGTGCTTCCTTGATTAATGAAATGAAATTCCATGCGGGAAGCGTCAGTGAATTCACTCAGGCTGTGTTCAAGTACCGTCCGGATGAAATTAAAGATTTTATCTTGTGCCTAAGGCTGGGAACTTCGCACTGTATATGAATTTACTCAGCGCTTGGCAAGTGTGGAAATTATTAGAGTGCTGAGGAGGGTGCTGAGATTGTTCATAACTGTGCATGACTGTGTATATACAAATTATTTCCATCAGTTCTCTCCACGTTTTATCTAAGGCACTTATGAACATTTTTAATGTGTCGTCATCAGTTGCATTGGAATTTCCTCATGATTAGCATCATGTGTGCTGTAGACAGTTGAACAAAGAGAAATGTAATGTACACTGCCGCAATATACATATTTTCCTCCATCATTGGCTAAATATCTCTGTTTGCGCTACTGTGGACAGTCCTCTTTGTGTATTATGATCAGTGGCATTATGAGGAAAGTTGATATGAAGTCCTCTGTATTCCAAATATTTTCCAGCTCTAAAGTGTCCATGATTTGATGCTCCTCCTAACTGATACTGAGCATCATGTGTCAGATCTTAAACATATAACTCTATAAAGTACTGCATTCTGGGCTTGCTGTCTCACTTGTGTCGTCTCTACATGAAGCAATCTTGGCGATCAGCATACAGTTCATAGGCATTGATGAGTAATACTCTAATTCTACATAAGTTAATAAAGTTTACAGAAATAAAAACGAGATCAGGCACAGCCTTGTCACTAGCCTAAAGAGACTTAATTCCTCATAAATTATTGTTTGATCCGTAAGATTTTAAGCTGTTACATGAATTCCGATACTGTCATCAGGACCGTCTTAACGGGAGGCACTACTCTTTCTCTGAGATTGTGATGCAGATAACAGTGCGCAACTTATCCTCACATTGAGTGCTGTGGAGCGTCTGTGCAGAACTGCATACCACAGTGCTAAATGGTGCATTTTTCTCCCTTAAGGGTGGTGATTTTAGGGTAACTGTTATTTGTGATAACATCAGTTGTGTGAGATTTCACCCATGTCATCAAGACAGAAAATACAGAGACGTCCTTATAAAAGTATCTACGAGATATGGGTGAAATCTGATATAAAAACAATTGGTGCTGTCGTAAATGACAGTTATCATAAGGTCATCACTTTTAAGGGAAAAAAATGCACCAATTATGCATTTTGGTGTGCAATTTTGCATAGAAATTCCAATTCCTATATGGTGGTGAGTTAGGCACCACGGTATCTGCATAACAGCTTTTAGGAAAGGGTATCACCTCCCCATTAAAATGCTAAACAAAATGATGCCAAAATCTGCATTTCACCATTTGTGGATTGTGACTTTGAATTGCGACTCAGCATCAACAATATAGATCTAGATGTAAATATGTTTTAGTGAAAAATGGATTCCATTTTTTCCACATGAGCATTGGATTGTCCAAGCAAAAGAGATGTCAGTCGTGGCCTCCGTCATGGATTTAAAATATTTACATTAGAATTGTAGTCACTGTGTTGCGATTTTTTTTTTTTTTGCCAGTAAGGCAAAGAATCCGGTTAATCAGCCATTAGCCTTGAAACGAAAGAATGAAAATCCAACCATGTTAAGACGTCACTGATGACAGATTTTCGGATTATCTCTCAAAGCCCCTGGCAGACAAAGTAACCATTGGGAAAGAAGTCATTCAGCAAAAAGTCGACCGCCCTCCGTTCTACGCATGTTCCTCCTTACCTCCCTTTCAGGTACGTCTTTCGAGTTTATGTAAGGTCTTAATCTACACGAAGGTCGGAGCCACAGCGAATTACGATATCTGGGAAAATCTGCGCGACAAAAAAATGTGGTGTATTTTCTACCATATAGAGAGGAAATTGTAATTTCGCTTATAAAATATTCCCTGGACAGCCGTAATATCTGGACTATGATCCGATCTACTAAGACACTGTAGGGTGGCGTTGAGGGCTACCTACAGGAGCGGAAGCACTGAAGCCTGAACAAAGTGTATGAGGTGATTCGAGAGTAGATTGGTATACTGTAATTATTTCGTCTCACCGAAGGTCAAGAGATTTGTTGTTTATTCCGGAATGTGGGCTGGGTTGAGCTAGGTATTGCGGAAATTGCGAGAAGGTCAGGGTTAAAATGTTCATGTCTGTCATGTGTTAAGAAGGTATATATATTATAGAGGATGGGATCCTTTGGGTGTGAAAACCCCGTTTTGAAAAGCATATTAAATCCATAGACGTTTACTAACATTGTGGGAATATTATGTACAATGTTATACATACAAAGAGATTTCATTCATCCACAGTCGTTTAGGCCGTTACAAAACAAGTATTCAGTCATAAAGAATTTGATGGGGAAAGACATGCCTTGGGATGAAGACAACATGAACAAACCATTCAGCCCACCTACAAGGCCAACAACATGATGTAACTGACCGAACAATTTGCCAGCTAGTTTTCTTTAAGCTCATCATCACAATGCAACCAAATATGAGTGAGAAAACAATCAAACATCTATAATTTGCTCCATCAGGAAGCAAACTCTATAAAGAGCCACCGCCCAGACAAAGATCACTGGCGCCATCTGCAGTAGAGCATGAACTCCCAAAACATTCACTCTGAATGCACAAGCACATTTTCATTCAAATGTTTTCGGTCGGTTTCTACACCGGTCGTAGTCCAACACTAAATCGACTCGACGAATCGGAACCGATTAGTTGTGGAATTGACTAAATCAGATCCCAGAACCTGAAGTTTTCAAAACAGAAGAAACCTCTCCCTCTAAGATCAGTATCGCGCAGGTGTCCAGACGTGGTGGGCACCATTCTTCTTACTCTCAACAAACAAATGGTGCCCGATTGTTCTGGACCTTTATAACGTTTTCCTGAGCGACAAAACAGAATACCTTTTAAACATGTTGTTAGTATGGATCGTTTATTTTCGCACCATGCGACGAAGTGTTACCGATCGTCTCTGAACCGCTCTGTTGACATTTTGAGCAAGTCGCCAAACTAATAGCTTCAGACCTGTTGTCGTTGCTGGTCACGTCGTACTAGTCACTACTAGTTCGAAGAGCCCATTGTGGGACTGACCAGTGCTTGTAGTATCACTGTCAGTGTTAAACATGTGAATACTGGCCAGTTGAATCTATAATGTGTTACAAGAGCTGATCATTCAAATGAATATGTTTGGAATGATCTGATAAGACCTACAGTAAAAGACATGAAATATTGAATAGAGATAAACATCTTCTGCGTCATCCCTGCCATTTGAGTATTCAGCTAGCAGCGTCACGTTTGACTGACTGACTTGATAAGGATGAAGTCTGTCTTTAAGAAAGTAATAAGGTGCTGCGTGTTATTTTTGTTTTTCAAGAATTCAGGAACTTAAAGCCCAATGATATAAGCTAACGCTAGACACCAGTGTCTGGAAACGCAAGCCGAAAGTTGATGAATAATTTGGTCTGCTGGGTTCATAGCGATGTTTAAGTAACAAGAGTGGAATGTGTCTCTGAACAAAGCAATCGATGATAGATTTCCTTCTTAATATGTCTTTGAAATGAACAGAGTTTCACAGGACTTCCACCGTCACACTGCTCCTGTTCCCCTCCTTCCTTTGTTTCTCTAACACTCCTGCACACCCACTTCGAAATGAGATCTAGTAGAATCAGGAACGGAACATGATTTTCTGAGTGAATGGGTATCAGCCCCTCTTCGCCTCCCTCCCCCCCCCCCAATCATCGTCCCACCAGACAGTCTTTGCTTACATAAGACTGATAGCGAGAGAGCCCTCCAATGCTATCCATGAAGAGACTGAGAGAAACACAGCATAATGCTCTCTGTCTATAATACGCTCGATCGACTTAAGCCTGTAATATAAGCCTATGTACTATTTTAGATAAAGGTCGCTGCTTGTTTGTGTTGTCGGGAAAGGACGCATAAATGCATGTACTGTAGGTACCTCTGTTTACTCAGAGACCCGTAAGTGATTTTTAACGGTCCTTTTATTGACCATAAACATTCATGGTCTGCCCTGAGGCTCCATTTTTTGAACTCTTAAATGCACCTGGGGCGTCCATTTCCCGCTTCCGGTCGATTTAACCTGCGTGAGAGCCTGGACTGCGCAAGTAACGAAAGCACTTGACCAATCGACCGGAAGTAATTAAGAGTTTCCTACAAGTTGTGCAGATTTTGGTAATGTTTTTTTCTCCCCCAGTCATGCGTGATAAGCTACGGTTTAGATTGAAGCGCCTGTATATGACGTAGAACAACGCCCTAAAAGCTTGGTCATGTGATGTAGACGTAAGAAATTGTGCTATACATCCCATGGTTCGATAGATAATAAAAATTGACATTTCCGTCTTTCCGACTTAACATTACTGTGACACTGACTGTTTTCTCTTCTAGCAGTCTTTTGTCAAACCACGAGCTTGACATTAAAATTTATCCCCCATATTGAGCTAAATTTAGGGCTTTTATAAAATTGAACCAAGAGACTGAAGTTGAGTAGAAACACTGTAGGAAGCCCAGCGGCCATATACATCATTCATTTGTTAATTAACGTATTGCGTCAACTGCAGTGAACACTACTGATGTTTTGGGAGTTTCCTGTGATTACCGCAATGCGTTAACTAACGTAAGGATTATGTATACGGCCACAGCGTCTTTCATATTATGGTACTGAATTTTGTCTAAAGAACATTTTTCCCCAGGCTTTTAACATTTTATGATTAGTCTCTGTCATCTTTGTTTCATTTAGTCTCGATCTTTGTACGCATTGATGAGTGCGGTAAAGTTGTTTGACCTTGATACACTTGAAAGTAAATGCGGAAAATCGATATCCGTACTGGGTATTGAACTTTATTTTGAGCGATGTGAATGAGGACAGAAATTTGAAAGTGGAAAATATATACGCCTGAGGGGAGTTCGATATTTTTTTTGATCAGTTCGAGAACGGTAGAGGGTTAGTCTCGAAAATATAAAATATTGATTTCCACAGTAGTAACTAAAAGGGAAAAGAGTTTACAATTTGTTTATTGTACGAGGACCACCGCTTGTCCCCTTAGGACTGAGGTTAGTGCGTGCAATGCATTTATTTGCCTTTGATTGATCAATTAATTTTCAGTATTTATATTTTTACCCCATCGATTACTTTGAAACGTTGTTTAGAACAAGCATGCAAGGGCACATTGAGCATACACATCGATGGTTCTTTTGGGCCATCAAAAGTAGTAGAACAGAGGTTATCAAACTGTGGTAAGTGTGCTCATGGATGTCTCTGAGGGATAGGAGAAAAGAAAACAAACCAAATCGTTAAAACGGTGACCGTGTTGGTATATAACGTCGTATTCCATATATATTATGAAGACTGGAAAAAACAACAGATCACATGCAACCTCTTCAATTTTAACGAAGACCCAATTCCTCCTAAAGAGAGGCCTACACCATTCCAGATTTCGTTGACATTGGAATCAAAAATGGAATTTCAATTTTTCTTTTTATTTGCGTTCATATTCTCCCTCCAACCCGGGATCGAATCGGTTCTTCATTTTCAATCCTACTGGAATGACTGAGCTGTCGAAACTCCGTACATTATTGTGCCATTGTATGTTTTGAGTTCGTATATGAATTTTGTGAAGAAATTTTGGATAATACGAGATTATCT
This sequence comes from Ellobium chinense, assembly GCA_033807755.1. Taxonomy (NCBI): domain Eukaryota; kingdom Metazoa; phylum Mollusca; class Gastropoda; order Ellobiida; family Ellobiidae; genus Ellobium; species Ellobium chinense. Next base: position 1,978,459 of record JAWQUT010000058.1, read on the forward strand.
AGACGAGCGTATGATCTAGGTTTGTTTTGTGAAATACGATCTGTCAGTGGAGCGAAATTAAAGGGTTATACCAAGTATCGAAAATGGGGGAGATAGGGAAGAGAGAGAGAGAGGAAGAGAGAGAGAGAGGAGAGGGAAGGGAAGAGAGAGAGAGAATCGGCGAACCACGAAACATTATTTTATTGCTGTGTGTGTTTCAAGAAAACACAAATAAAATTAGATCGTTGACATATATGAATAGGAAACTGCTCTAGTTTTGTTGATATTTCGGAAAAGAATCCTTAATCGATTTAATCCAACGTCTTTTATAAACAAAGAGTAGGTGGACATAATAGTTGGGCACATCGAGACACTCTATCACCTGTCACAGCGGAACGACCTGTCAAACAATGGAATCAAAATGTCATAGCCAAACACGGAGATTATCTAGGATTTATTTCTGGGACTGTCAGTTACTAACAAACTTAGAGCGGAAATAAAGCACTTCTCCTTAGTACCCATCCCGTAAAGGAGCGTTTGAACATTGGAAACTGTTATGTTGCCCTGTATATCTGTTGTTATCGTAAAAGGTACTTAACGTTAACCAACTAAAACTAGAACGAGGAATTTCTCTTGAATGATTACGGTACTTTGGTGAAAGAATCTGCTAATCTTATACTATGGTACCCTAATTCTTTTCTGTAGTTTACGTATGTAAGCTGTCGGAGTGAATAAGTGTGAAATTCCACTTATTGGAGGAAGCTACAGATACGTGAATTAGGTTATCGAAGGCAATAAAATACCCTGCTGTAAACAGTTTATAGTTATCGTTGAGAAGAGGGATGTGACAGCTATACAAAGAGACTGAGGGAAGCGTTGTCTAGGTGATTGATACTATAATGGGTTGCCCTGATGACTAAGGTACAGGGTATATTTAGTTTCAGTAGTTGAGATAGGTAAAACGGGATTGACGGCTTGGATACCACAAAGAACTGTAAAAATGTTGCTCTGGTGATTCATGGCTTTGTACTGATAATGTTACAGTCGCTGGTTTAAATAATATTATTCTGTAGCCAGCAATTCTAAAGAACGGCGTAGCTGTTATACACATCAGGTCTTGAACTGAGTCTTCTGCAACAGCAATGAAGAGATCGTTGTTAGCGTAGTTAAATTAAAATGGAAACCACAAAGGAAATATCACTGTCGATCAGAAAGAAATAGGAGGTGTCGTTGATGGAACTACACAACACTATTCATAAATCAGTAATTTTCAATAGGGCAAAACAGTTACCAAGGCACAAGGCCTCAGACTACTCAAAGGTGCCATTTCTCATGCAGTAGTTCATAGAGTATGTAGCCATCTACAGCTATGACAAGATGACAAGTCAAGGAGTCATGTGGTCAGGCTGAAGGGCCCATCCTGATAATGTCTATTGTCTCAGGGTGTGCGTCCGGCACTGGGTCAAGATATTTGTTTGTGCCTTTACGGCTTAAACAGGGGAGTGTCGCCAATTTCCCGTGAAGTGTACGTACGCAGATAATAAATGGCGAAACAATGAAGTGGAAGGGGATAAGAGTGTGTTGTATGAGGTGGTTGAAATCGGAACGTACGTCATAAATGGAATGGGTCATACTGGTAGAATTGATCACTAATAAATTTCATTGGATACAGAGTAAATGTCGCATAAGGATGGTTAAATTTCAATCTCAAATCTGCAGTATAAGTCGCAATGAAAAGCAATATATATAGCCAATGATTAACATGTGTTTTGATGGGACGGGGGATGGGTGAATTGGTGGGGGTGGGGAAAGGAGGTGAAGGAAGAGAAGTGTTTGGTGCCTGGCGAATAAACTTGCTGGAGTGAGCAGAGGGAGCATCTAAGCTTCCAATTGCACCATCCTTAAGAGCAGCCTACGTAATCTTCATATAATCTGAAACTGCACAGACTTAATGTTAGCATGTTTCTGTTCAGTTAGGTAGCACTGAAAGATTCCCCACATCGCTTACTGTCTAACACTTTCGGATGTTTTTGTGGAGGTGCAGGGTATGGGATAAAGAGAAAAAGAAAGCACATACTGTAGGTGACCATTTTCAGTCTCGATGACATGTTACAGTTTTCTCAGAAGAAATGAATGTGTATATTAATGTCACTGCCGAGACATAACATTTTAATGTAGACTATTTATTTTCACCAGAGTAATACTGGTATCGGTTAAGACCACTTCATTTAATATGTAGGTACTCTTTTTTCTTCTTCTCTTTCGATTGTCGTGTTTCATGTACGACGCGGTCTGAAATGTTCATCATCAGTATATTTTACTTGCATGCACCACAACATCTCAGCCAGTTAAAGTAATATACTGTTTATGCCAAATTCTGAATGCAAACTTGAGTATTTCTAAAGAGGAGATGGGAGACAGGAGTTGGAGGAGAAAGTGGATACCACTGAGATCAAATTGGTTGTCTTAAACATGTATTTTTGAAGCTCCATCTTAGCCCGCCCTTTTTCGCTCACTGTATAGCAGTCACTTTTTTTCCAGTCCACAGCTTCCTTTGTCAGCGCGTACACTATAACACCACTGTGCCTGCCAACCGGGCACCTCATTAAAGTAACAGAAAGACCACTCCTGTCGGACCTTGAATCTAGCCGTCCACTATTCCACCTTGCACCAGGAGGCTACCGACACTTATTTTTTTATATACAGTATCTTATCGCTATGACCCGAGAGGTTTTTTTTTGTGTTTCTGGACATATGCAATGAATGAACACTGACTTTTACAGCTGCTGATACGACTGTGAAGCTGAACTGCGGGATAATGTAAAATTTATTTATATAATTATTATGAATACTTTCTGTGAAGGTGTTATTGTTATAGTTGTTGTTGTCATTGTTTGCTCGTTTGTCTGTCTGTTTTGGTTTTTTTCCTGCGTGAAGTTTTTGGAATGAAGATAATGTATTTGTTTGTTTGTTTGTTTGTTTGTTTGTTTGTTTGTTTGTTTGTTTGTTTGTTTCCAGAGTTCACGCTCATGGTATGTTTTTCTTGTTGTATGGAAGTAAAGGATGGACGTCAGTATTGTTTTTTTTTAGGAAAAAAGTCCATAAATTCTTTTTGTCCGCGAACAACATCTCAGACATTACATAAGGAACATCGCTTTCTATCGAGTATCATAGATGATTTCGTGTTCTGGTAGAGGGATAATGATGAGAATATGAAAACCCTCCGTATATGTTTTCTTTTCAGGGTCTGAAAATCGGTAGTAGGTCATTTGCATTTCATTCAATACGCCTGCATTTTCATTTTACTGCCTCTTGATGGCGTTTTATATATATTCTCATTAACTGTTTGCCAATTTCGTTTTAAAATTTCTTTTGCATTTGCCACCGAGTTGCAGATAAACTTCAGCATTAAGCAGTAGCCTTACACAAACTGGTCTGTGTATTTGAATGTTTGAATGTATTTTCTGTTTTTGAATGCGTATCGTTTTTTTTACTGTGTGTTCTGCTTTTGAATGTGTAATTTTTTTGGTTTTGTTTTTTGAATGTGCTGTCTGTTTTTTAATATCTTTTCTATTTTTCGATAATCTGAGTTCTTGAGGTTCGCGCTGTCTTCATCTTCCTCATTTTCTTTTATTTTTCTCAGGTTCATCGTCATCTTCTTTCTCTCTCTTCTTCTCATCCTTCTCCTCTCCTAATTTCTCTTTATCTTCCCTTCCATCTTCTGAATGTAATTCCTACAGTTTTCGATGCATTACTTCACTCACAGTAAACCACCCCTTCCTTCTTCCTTGCCGATTGTTAAAATTAGGTAGTTAGCAGCTTTTTGCATCGAAATCAGCGAGACGTTCACCCATAGCCCTAAAATCCATTCTTACATACAGATTATCGTAAAAGACGTCTATCGTTGCCCTTTACGCATCCCTGAATTGGGAAGGTAAAAAATAAAAAAAAATGGTCCTTTTAGCACACAAACACATCCGATACATACACACACATAAACGTACATGGCCTCTCAGAATCCATCACATAATACATACACACATACATCTCTAGCGGCACGTACACATAATGAATGGATGACTGGACAGATGAATGGATACAATTTGAAGGATTGGTGTTCATGCTGGCAGATAAAAGCCTTTGAGTAAGTGAAGATGTGGGGAGTGGTAAGGCCCGTGTATACTGACTCCAGGAATGCGGTGGTAAATAAGGCAACACTGGGTGTCTTTGGTCTCTACTTTGACCTGCTTTTACAAAGGTTCACTCCTTTCTCCCGTGTAACTAGTCTAGTTAAATAAACTGGATTCATGCGAAGTTTTAAACTAAGTCTTAAGTGTGCGAGTGGATTTTAATTTTGCGGAGGTGGCGGTGGTGGTGAATGCGGAGGTGGCGTGAGGAAGCTGATGTTGACTTACGTAACAGGTGAAAACATTTAGTTCAATACCTGTAGTTTGAGGGAGGGGTTTACCGTGGAACAATGGTACGGCATTGAACTTGGGGTCAAACAGTCATGGGTTCTAATGTCGTTTGGAACTGGTCATAGTTTAGATACTTTTCAGAACACTTCCTTATGTTTTCCTCATTTTGCTCAGACAGCATGTTATTTTAATGTGGAAACAAGTCGGTCGTAATACTTTTAAAATGTTTACATTCATCGTCGCTATCGCTCCTTTTTCTAATTACTGTCGGTTTATGTCATTCTTTTTATATAATCCTACCAGAAATGAGTATGTCTGTTATACAGTACAAAATCCCCAAAACCTCAAACCTTATATACTCATTGAAATGTTCTTTTCTTGTCATATGTACCTACTTGCCCAAGTCAAAAGTATGAACTCATCTCCAGAAAGGCGAGTTCTTGAGGTCTGACTTTATGTGTTGTGTCTTTGTTGTCATGCCCTAACACAGTAGACACATTTACTTCGACCTAACTAAAATAGAATATGCAGGATTTAAATTGTATAAACCGGTCTAGCCTGTAACGAAATCATTTGCATAATATACATGTACAATGAAATATTTGTGTAGGGGTATAGCTTAGATCCGGCGTAAACGTGTCATTATAAATGACTCTGTTGTGGTCTAACTAGGTTAGATAAGGTCAGTGTCCTCATAGCAATGCACAACGTTAAATTTCGCCATCGTAGACGAATTTGAGGTAATTTGGGTCTTGGTTTATCGTTTATTAATTTTACCAACATGTTGGTAGCATCAGCTTCGACCAAAGCTTGATGAGAATATTAAGCCAGCAGACTCTCCGGTAGTTATTGAAATGAAAGGCAGAGCATGTATGGGAATGCCCGCAGTACAATGATGCAGGTTCAAAGAACATGTAATTAACAAGTAGCACTAGCAAAGTCGTAAGTCCGAGGTATATGATATGGCATCTACGACTTTGTTCGGAAACTCATTTATAGTGGATTATCAAACGGAACTTCCAGTGTAGCTGTCTAATCTGAATTTGCACGTCCCTGACCCATTCGCATTTTTGCTTCTGTTACCTGATATGCTGGCAGACAAACATACAAATTCGTATTGTTACATACTGCAAATGATGAACTCTTGTTCACGATTCCATAATCTGGAATTCGTGAGGTATTCAGTTTGTGACTTTTATTAAAAAAATAACAACTCATTCTTTTGGCTCCGAAGGGAACATGTTTTATCATGTGATATATTATTATACACCTGATTCATAATAACACGCCTATGCTCGATGTATAGAATTTGAAGATTTTATCGTTCTTGTTTACGACTTTTTGTCTCAAACTGGTTGACCGCATTCTTGCATGGGCCGTAACAACTTGTCAGCCTTATCCCCAAACAGGAGTGGTCTAAGTAGTTTCAAAACTGGCCATGGGGTCACAAGATAAAAACTAAGTTGGGACAATTTATTCGAATAACCGATTTGTGTGCACTTTATCTATTTAATTTTTAGTCTTTGTATATATATTTCAAATGCAGCAGATGATGTAGGCATTGAGAATTCACAGCACAGACTACAACTAATTGCAAATCTCAGCGGCTTCTGTTAATCGCAATTAATTGTAATTGAAGTCCTTTGGGAGCAGTTCAACATTCAAGAAATTGAAACAATAAAACACGGCGTCAGTGGTCAGTCGGCCGTGGTGTGTTCCCTATCTCCATCCATCCTTAATGTAATGATACCGTGAGATGCCATGTCGAACGTCACAAGCCGTTGTTACGGTCCTTGTCGATGAGAAAGTGTGACGTGTTCTGGGGCAAGGAACAGCCGCGCTATGACGTTATAACAGTCTGACCGTTAAAGAACAGTTACGCTCCTTGTCCAGTTTGACCTCAATTTCGGATGAGTGCGCTGTTGTCATTCTAAATTTTCGCGGTGACTTCGCACCAGGATTCCTGTCAATGAGAACCTTATCTCTCGGTCACCCTGCTGGCACTTTGGACCATTCCAATGGAACTTGGCTTGTCAGTTGTTGTAAAAACAATGCTAAAAACTGCGTTAGTCTACAGTGAAGCGTTGGTGAACTTTGTCCCATTTATTGACTAAAATTTGTTCGTGTCAGAACATCAAATCCAAGAAATAAAATGCACATGACATTACTGATTGTTAAATAAAGCCCACACATAGACAAAGAAGTAGGAATAAAACTCCAAAAAGGTTGTCAAAATCAAATGATGTCATGTCAGAGAATTTGGTCACTGCGATTTGATCATTCGCGATCATGGGCACACAGGTCATTTATACCGCGTACCGGCTTTTGTAATGAAGTGACAGGACAATGCTCTGTAGAATTCCCCCGTTGAGAGCACCACTGGATTTCATATCCTGCTATCTCATGTTGATGACATTGAGAAATTAGCAGTTATGCGACTTTCGAGAACAGTTTCATTTTTACAGTGTTTTGCGTGATTCTGTATCTCTCTTCATCTCTCTCTCACTTTATCTCTGTCTCTCATTTTCTCTCGCAGTTCCTTTCACGTTTTCCCTCGGTCTTTCTCTCTTTCACACACACACACACACACACACACACACACACACACACACACACACACACACACGCACACACAAACACACACATGTGTATGGGTTGACACACCCATGTTCACTACACTTCGATCTATCCACTCACTCACGAACAGTGCGTTCATGCCCTATAAATATAACTCCCTGTAATTGCTGTCACAGTGGACTGGCATACTGACACCCCTTTCCCGTCCCTCCTCCCACCAGCCCNACAACTCCAACTTCATTCTATTGGTACTAGACCCAAGTCTTGTCATTATCCTTGAGGGCCAGTCATGCGAGGATAATTAGGTCCCAACTACCGCGATCTGGTGCAGTGACACCGTGAACAAGCTGTCGCCCGAGAACACTGAAACAACATGGCTTTCGACGCGAGGAAAGGTGCCTGTTATTGTGGCACGGATTAACTCCTTCAACAAGTGATAACGAATCAACAAGCTTGTTATAAAGTTCAATAATGGGTTTGGCCAAAGCACTGGAGACTGTGAAACAGATGTCAGTATAAAGAGTCAACCTTTCAAAAACGCACTGACAACGATGTACTGTGCTGCAGAGTCAGAAGAGGCACAGTAAGGACCACTAAGGAACCACGGCAACAGCAAGTACTGAACTGTATTCAGAATTATTGAGTGAAAGTGTGGTCAAGAAACAAAAGTGGTGTGCAATTTTATTAATGATGCTGTTGTTATCATTATAATTAAAACAGTATCATCTTATGATCGAATTACATAACAGAGGACCAGTCCATAACTGACCTTTCTGAAAAATCCAAACAAGCTTTCCACATAGGCTAGTTAAATTAGACGCCCATTTCTTATTTACTTCGCAGCTCTGCTTTCCAATCATAACGTTTGTTTACCAATAATATAAGCATTAGTAAGTCATTCACACCTTAGAGCCCCGCTCTGAGACCATGGCATATACAGGATTGTTTATCCTGGCTGGCGGATTTGGAGCAGAAAATTGGGTAAAATCTGATATACATCAAGGGACTCAGAACCAAGGCAAAACAATGAATATATTATTATCACGAGTTTAGAATACATGAGTTCCCATCAAGTTCTGCTGCACAGTGGACACTGTCTCGACTCAGATGGACATGCTTTCATATTTCAACTGCTAAACGTCTTTATATCAAGTTTCTTTACCGTAATGTTCTGATGGACAGTAAACTAGCGATCTGGAAAGTTTCTGGTCTGTACGATATCCTTTATAGGTCATGAAATTCGGAAAAGTAGTACTCTGAGGTGAAGCGTACGAGTAAACTGAAATAAGCGAAACGTCCCTTGATGCCTCTCCTCACCTTTCATATTCCGAGAGAGCCCGTACAGTAGAGCATTCATTCACCCAAGACCTGATGACAGGAGTTTCTATAGGTGCTTTATCCCGCAACACGGTACATAAGGGGATTCCCTACTTAACCATTTGTCATCCTTGTGGCATTTTGTCAGACCCATGGAAAAAGTCGCAGTTTTGTTTCAAACTATGCATGTCTGTCTGAAAAAAAAATATGAAGTCCGCATTCCACCACCAAACCTCAAAGTTTCGGTTTTTTTTTTTAAGGCTCTGTTTCGTGACTTCTTAAAAACAATTTGACATAACTTTGTGTTAGAATGATGTCAGCGTTTTTGACTATTGTCTGAGAAAAACGTAATTTTAATAGTAAGGGGCTGCGAATTTGTATGCACATGCAATATAATATGCAGGACCGTAACAAGCATATCCACAACGCGGACTGTACAAAGGCTTCAAGAAAAAGGGGACTTTCGGCGCAGAGGATTGTGTGTTATTACTGATAAATGATGGGAAAGAAAACAGAACATCCTTCCAAAATATAGACAAGGTTAGGGTGTCTCGCGGATAATTGCAATGTCACGGACGAACCTAATAGAGGAAAGTATGTGTCACTGAGCGAAAAGTGTGTGTCTATATCTACCACAGAGGGAAAAGTATGTGAATTTCCGCCACTGCAATGCGGCTCCACCCCTTAGTTCGATCTCCGTCAAAAGCGTCATGCCGATAAGACGTCGTCAATTCTTACCAAGTTCTGCCTGTAAATATGGACACACTATAAAGGGATAGGTGATCGGGCTCAGTCTAAACATTCAGCCGGGACCGTTTCAAGTATTCAGCCACTGCCTTGTAAATTACCTTGAAGTGGCATTCGATAGGCTTTCGTAGGATTTTCAATTTCTTTGTCCATGTTTCGCATGGGGCTGAGATGGAAATTTATAGCGAGGAATCCTCGTTTGATCTTGGGAACGAATAGATGCCTGAAGCATGTCTTTATGATGGGGAACCGACTGTTACTATTTCATGTGTTATCTGCGTCTTAGTGTCAGAGGAAGAAGAGAAAGGGGATGAGGAGGAGAAGAATACCACATCAGAGAAGATAAGATGGCGCTATGAGGAATGGTGGGGAGGAATGTACTCGTCCAGCAGTTCAAGAACTATGTGCACTGATCAGCTTCTTGATTATTTCTGACTTTCGGCAAGCAGTCAGGGGTGGGTTATTTTCGGTTGTCCTGTTTAGGTCGAGTGCGACCATAGTTGTAGATTACTTCATTAGCTACTTTTGGCCAACGTTGTCGCAACATGTATTGAACACCATTTCTATGACTGTTATTTCGCATAGTATATCATTTTGCAGTATACACGTATGAAATGTCTTCTACAAAACAGACCAAATGCAAATTCTGGTATCATTTTGTTTAAGAATTTCAAGCCATGTGCTAGCTCAAAAATTTGAGCACATACCAATTTAATGAGGAAGGAGAACTTTTCGTGCCAGCAAAAGGAGCTTCACACGATCTTGTTTATCTCCGAACTTTATACATTTGAAATACAATTTATTACTTAACATGGACGACATTCTACTTCGTCTATTGTCATTGGAATATATTCTATTGCCCATAATTAAGTTATTATTCTTATGGGTCAAAATAAACGAATTAAGCTGAACCTGTATGCCTTTTATGCATGGTCAGTATATGATACAAGAGTTGTCAACTCCTTGATGCCCTCGTTCACCTCTGTAGTTATATAGGCCATTTTACAAGGATTGGAACTCCATGGTGACTGTAACGAATGTGACGAAAATAACTCTACGTAAACACACCACACATAGCTCACGAAATATTTTTTTTTTATTAAGCTGAATTTCACAAATATTGGAATCCCGCGTGTGTAACGTAAGGGCGTAATTTTCACCCCATTCTGTAAACATCATGTTGTTGCTCTTGCTATTCCCAGTGTCACTTAACCGCATAACTCGTGGTGGCGCGTTTCTTTTGTCCACATATCAATACACCTCAGCTACAGCCCTCTTTTCTGGCACACTGAATTTCAGTGCAGAAAGTTGTAAATAATGGTTTGAGATGGTCTCATAGTGTCTGGTCTATTATCTCCTGTGAATGCTGCATAAGCAAATATGAAAGTGTGACTGTAACTTGTTTTTGGTAGTGGAATCTAGAGTAACATTCCAAGGTGGTAGTCAAAGTAGGCCGCTTGCGGTTGAACGTTATTTTTGTCCACATTATGAGAATAGCAGACTTAATCTGGCGGTAGTAATATCTGTATATTATGAAGACCAATACCCCGGATACTATATTCAAGAACGTATGCTGTCTCTTTGAATGCAGGGAATGTTTGGTTCCATTTTGTCTAATCTCATACGTGTATGCTGGCAAATCAGTCTAGAGGAAAGAGACGTTGCTGATATGAAAAACAAGGTGAAGGTATTAAGTTGTTTGCAAGGACTGTTTCTCTCTCTCTTTCTTTCTCTCTCTCTCTCTCTCTCTCTCTCTCTCTCTCTCTCTCTCTCTCTTTGTCTCTTTCTCTCTCTCTCTCTCTCTTTCGTAACGACTTTTCTTAAACTCCGTTAACTTGTAAACGGGTTTTAAAGGCCTTAGGAAAGTCCCTTCGGTGGTCACATTCGTATAAAGTCCCAAAGTGTGTTTACGGATTTTGCAACCAGACAGCAGATAAATCCAGGCCGCCTGATCTTCAAATTGTCCTCACTTTCACCTGGTTAAGTACAGGTTATTTTATATTGTGGTCACCACTGTACAGTGGCGTAACGTAGCTTTTGTTTAATACGGCCTACTGCTTTTAATCGATTTACAAATAAAGTTACTTTATTGTTTTGCTCTAACGACTTCAATGACAATGTCTCTTATGTGGGATGCATAGAACAGAAGAGTTTGTCTAAACTTGGACATATATTTTAATGTCACAGAATGTTCGTTCCTAGTATTGGCTGGCTGACTGGCTGGATGGATGGTTGGCTGGGTGGCTGGGTGGCTGGCTGGCTGGCTGGCTGGCTGGCTGGCTGGCCGGCTCTCTGGCTGGCCCTCTGGCTGGCTGGCTAGATTTCCAACACTGTATGTCCGTAGATATAGAACATCTGGGAGTTTTAGTATAAATAAAGCCATAAGGTAGAAATAAATACTACCATTCTGCCAGTGCGAGTGTATCAAATTTATTTGAAATAACAATTTTTCAGCCACACAAATAAAATAGCAGCGATACATACCGTAATACTCCAATGCATAAATGACCAAGATGTTATGGACTATATGGTCCAGGTTTTCACAAAGCCTTCTGGAATCAAATACAAAAATATTCCGTGTATATTCACGAATTAATCACTGTTTAGGGAATATATTATTATGTCGTATGTTTCTCCTTACGGAAGAGTATTTGGGTTAGGAATATTTATGCCCTCGGGATTAGAAGACGACAAGGGCAGAAAGGTTTTGCTTTGTCTATTATCAACCTATTTTCAGTTAGTGACGATGACAGTCGCAGCGGTTCTTTCAAACAGAGGCGTAGTCCTGAGGCAAATTTATGAAGTTGGAGGAAGGCGCTATCAAAAGCTGATTACACTTGTTGAACTCTTTAGACATGCCTATACTATTTTAATATTATTTACGATTCCTTGCCAAATGCAACGGTATAGTGACGGTGACATGGCACCTCTATCATTACTATCAGCTCCCTTTACCTTAAGTTCTGCAGTAACGCCACTGCTGTTTGAATACAGAATAGAAATGTCTGCATGATAATTTGGTCCCTTTGACGTCACAATATACTCCCATTCAGAAACGGCTTTTCTCTCTCTCTCTCTCGCTCTCTCTTTCTCTCTCTCTCTCTCTCTCTATCTCTCTCTCTCGCTGTTTTATATTACATTCCGATTACAGCGTGAAAACCGGTTCGGGTACTGGCGACATAGCTTTCACCGCTGCTAAGTCCATAGTCTATAATACAGTCGACGTGTGATGTAACAGATGTGCAGATTTTATATCAACAAATCAGATTCGTGAAATTATTCTCTGGCGGCTATCATGGCAACAGAAGAGACACATTAATTTCAGACACATTTAAACATGTCTTTGTCCTCCCACACTCTTTTCACGTAAAGCAACATAACAATAACAATAACTTTATCAGGCTCAGACAACAATTTGTTGTAAATGAACAAACAATAACAATATTCTTAACAAGCAATTCATATTCTATGCTTCCTCTCTCTCTGTGTCTCTCTCTGTCTCTCTGTCTCTCTGTCTCTCTCTGTCTCTCTGTCTCTGTCTCTGTCTCTCTGTCTCTCTCTGTCTCTCTCTCTGTCTCTCTCTCTCTCTCTCTCTTTCTCTCTCTCTCTCTCTCACTCTCTCTCTCTCTCTCTCATTCTACACGTGCCTACCTCATTTTTTTGAGGTTTTAAGAAATTGAGCGCTCTCAGGAAAACAGTGAGGCAGGCATGGTTTAGCTTGTAAAATTCGAATATAATAACGAGTCAAAACTCTACATTTGTTTTAATAGGAAAAAGAAGATAATTGAAAGATCACGGTAAACAATTCAAATTATCACCAAAATGACTTAGGAAAATGTGGAATGAGCGTAATGATAAGGGAGCATCTCCTGACAATTTTCGCCTCGATTTACATTTATTAAGTAAAGACACAGGAGAGTGGTCACTGCTGAGGGAATTCCTCCCCCACCTACTCCTATCCACATGCCCCCTTAATAAATAAAACAAGAAAAATTGATGAAGGGTATAGTTAGACATTCTTACTGCTGATGAAATAATGGGAATAGAGAAGCCACCGACGGTAACTTACTGTAATATAAATGACAGAAAATGGTTTCATCCCAGCAGAAGAGGCCAGATTCTATTCTGTACACCATTAAGCAAAGCTCCTTAGTTTGATAGTGTTTGGCATGCCGCACTGAGCACACTTACAGAACTCAGTTTTTAACAAGGAATACGACGTTAGATGGAATTTTGGATTGAAAGGAGTCCATTCATCACAGTATATAATATCAAACCGTATCTGCCTCGTTCTGGACCAGACCCGCTTGGCCTGCTTTCGTGCGCTATATTTTTGAAATTTTTAGTGTGGTAACTTTTTAAACGCGGAATGAAAACGCTCCGACGCTTTTCATTCGATGTATATTTGATTCTATGCGCAATAGAAATCAAGCATGCACTATGACAAAGGCATATATACGTGCTTAAACTGTGCTGACAATTGACACAGTTGAAAAGGCGGCTTGCAAGACCGTTCCCATTCCCTCCTCTTTGACATTTAAATGACGACAGCCCTGGATTTGCTGTGTCACACGTAGGAAATAAAATGAAATCTACATATATCGGTATCATCGTTTGAGGAATGAGTGGAGAAATGACTTAATCCATTTTAAATGCACAGAAGTTTACAATGTAATTATGTAAGTGGAGAAGATCCAACACTGAAAGGAAGAACAAAAATTATGAACTTCATGGTTTAATGAATATTAGATTAGGAGGCATTCCTGTCCATTGATCGGGACACGGGCTGTCTAAATTATTGCTTACACGTTGATATTGTACTCAATGGTGTTACACAGCGTGGCGTCATCAATGAAATGAGAGAGCATGTCCCAGCACAACTGGCCTTCAAGCAGACTATTATGCCGAAGTAAATTCGAAGCGAGTAGGGGCGAAATATGAGTGATGGCTGCAGATGTTGTTGGTTGTTGTTGTTGTTGTTATTGTTGTTGTTGTTGTTGTTGTTGTTGTTGTTGTTGTTGTTGTTGTTGTTGTTGTCAACAACAACGAAATGAGGTTCTTACAGCTGCTAGGTTGTATCTGATCACCGCAAATGTGATTTTATTTTTTTTTTTGTAATTTAGAAGTACCCAAAACGCCTTCAAAATGTGAAAACCATTGAGAGGCTTGGTTGTGTGGGTGTATGGTAAATAGGGTAGGGGTGGTCTTGAACTTTGCCAGCCCATTGACAACCGCTGACCTAACCAATGCATTGTCCAGGTAATCCTTGAATTATGTCCCACATTCCCAGTCGGTGGCCAACCGGTTCCCCATGAAGGCGGTCAGCACTCAGCAGGTCCTCAGATTTCGTTTACTTTTTCGGCCCTTTGGACAGGTTCCATCCAGCGTGCCAAGACAAGGGGCTTTGTCCATCATGGTTCGCGGATAGCTCGTTTTGTCTACCATGACACGTATACGCCAAGATCTCTAGGCGCTTATTTTCGAGAAACGATTCACACCAAGACTCTTCTACCTCAAACCTAATGTACTCGAAAAGCCCACACTATGGAATCCCTGTTAGTAGTGCTCTGGTCTCGAGTCCCTTGTTTTGTCTGTCCGTTTTCATCGTCTCACAACAGCTCACAAACTTGAATGTGTTGGGGAATTGATGAAAAGTTTATCAGTTTATACAATAAAATTTAATAATATGGCTGAGCAAAATGGAGCGCTTCACATCAGTCAAGCATTCCAATATCCATTGTTCATTCATATATTATTAATTTCGAGGATAAACATGACACATGTCATTTGATTCTGACTGATTTAAAATCGCATAAAGATCCATCATCCTTCCGTCATAACAGGTGTGAACTAACTTCAGTGGAAAATGTCCCGGTTTAACTGCTTACTGTATAATTATACTATAACATCTATGGAAAATGCCAGGGACTGATGACTTTTTTGGAGGACGATACTGAAATTTATAAAATCCTGATTACTTGAAACATTTGAAAATGAGGAATATCTCGTTTTGTCGTGGAACGTCTCCATGTTTACCGAAGCCCGCGAAGCTCTCTTATGTAACAATACCAAAAAGCGTCTTATACAGAAGGGGCCTTTTCACATGAGTTACTCTATATAGATTTTCTACATGAAGTGTATGCTGAACATATATATGTAAAATCGACTCTCCCTAATTGTAAAGATTCGCAGTATTTGCTTAATCGCAACAGTTTTTAGCAGCGTTAATGAAATCGTAAGTTTCCGTCCAAACATTACTTGGTAATGGCAATATTTCATTTAATGACAACTTTTGGACGCTCCCAAGGATTTGCAGATAAGCGGGGCGGACTTTATCTACGAAGAGTGGAACTGAGGCCAGTGACATGGTGACCTTGAGGGAGAGAAAAAGAAACGTGGGGCTATTGTTATGTTGATTGACTTATGTGGCACTTAGTTATTAAGAGGAGGTAGTATTACAAGTATAGGGAGGGCAAGTTCACTTAGAAGCCTGTACCTGCACATGACAGGCTTCGTTAAGAAAACCTTACTGATTACGGGCTCATTATATACTGTATCGAAACACTGACTTGATTGATACGAAAACTGCCAGTCAGTAACGTGGAATGGCCCTATGAGGATTAGATAGCACTCTATGTCCGTGTCTTTACCTTTACTTTACTGAGCACACATGCCGTGGGTACCTCCAAACCGAGGATAAAAATATGCACATGAGCCACATTCTATTTCAGGCTGGCCTGTATACTGTAAGTAAGAGAAGAATATATTATAGACCTGATTGTTCCATGTTCAGTGGCCTCCGAGTTTTTTTTCGGGATTTATTAGATCTATGTCAAAAAGGTAACAAAATAACATTTAGTTTGTATCAGTTACTCTTCTCATGTCTGTGGGCATCGAGATACTGTTGTTTACCGTTTTCTAGTTTTAAAGTATGGTCTTCGAAGACATCGAAGACATCGTTATAATAATATATTAAAATAAAAAACTAACTAAAAAAAAAAATAAGTTAGTAAGTAAGTAAATAAGTAAGTAAATAAATAAATAAATAAATAAATAAATAAATAATTAAATAAATAATTAAATAAATTAATTAATTAATTAATTAATAAAATGATTGGTCGAAAATTCGATGGTTATCGTTTTCATTAGCGTTCTCATTTCCTCCGTCAGAAAATCAACTATAGATAAAGATACTCCTGACGCCGGATCTCATGCACTACGTTACACAAAATACAACATAGGCTTTCTCCTTGTAATGCTGTGGNTAATTAATTAATTAATTAATTAAATAATATAAGAAATACAAAAGCAGTAATATTTAATTTAGCATGAAACAATGTAATGTATACAATGGCATCCTGAATCCGCATCAGTATGGTTTTAAAAGTAAAGGAGACATTAGAAAGACCGGGTGGGAGAAAACCGAAGAGAGAGAAAGATCAACACAAAAAGATTGTGAAATATCTCCAATTTTCTTTAATTTATTGTATGATTAGTTGGTTGACTGGCAGTATTTACTGTCACCTATTTCAGGCTGACCTTGTCGTAGACTTCCAAACAACTAGCTGACGATCAACAGGGAACTACTTGTAAATGCTATGTCTTGCAATGACCACTGTTATTTTGTATGCGCGTTCATGTTCCTTCGCTCTTTCATGTGGTCAGTTCAGTTCAAGTTCGTCTTTTTCTGTTTCTACTACCTCTGTTCTCTCTTTGTATATAATCTGTCTCCAACAAAAGTTCACATTCTTTTCCATGCTTGGACGATTTGGCGATCTTTTTCGGCAAGCTGAATCAGCCCTTCTCTTTCCATAGCTGTGTAGACATTAATGCAGTTGCTTCCCTTGGAATATTCTTTTTTTTTTTCCCTGAGTAGACCTTTTATAACGTCCTAAAAAAGTAAGTCCACAGTCCACAGTACAAAAATGCCCGATGGTGTATATTATCCATGACTGCCTGCTTCCTGCCAGCCTGCCAACCCGTCTGCCTGCCCGATTGACTGCCTACCTGCCTGCCTGCATGAGTGACTGCCTGCGTGTCTGTATGAATGGCTGCTTGCATGCCTGCCTGCTTACTACATGCCTACATGTCTGTCTGTCTGTCTGTCTGTCTGTCTGTCTGTCTGTCTGTCTGTCTGTCTGTCAAAAACTATGGTGACAGCCTTTTTGAAAGTAGGTCAGAGTCTTACGTTATCTCTCTTTAGCGCGTTTGTCTCGCTGTCTTCTCTCTGCCAGCACTTCGTGGGCGACTTCATCGCCCACTTCTCTCAAGACAGTGTCAGTTTCCGCCTCTCAGTGTTCCTCTAACCTGACCTTCCGCTTCCGAGTGTCGTGAAGAGAGAAGACGTTCGATTCAAAACGTGGTACTGGCTATAGTATGAACGATGAAAAGCAGTGTAGAAATGTCAGCTTTTGCTCCACACATCTTCACTTTACTTGCTAAAGAGCTTGATCCGTAATCCGTTGTTGTTGTTGTTGCTGTTGTTGTTATTGTTGCTTTTGTCTCATTGTGCCACGCTCTCTCTCTCTCTCTCTCTCTCTCTCTCTTTCTCTCTCTCTCTCTCACACACACACACACACACACACACACACACACACACACACACACACAGACGTACAAAACATGGCGTTGCAGTTAGCGCGATTTGGAAGGCCTATTACTACGTCCATGGTCTGAAACAAGAGGAAAATTTTTTTTTAAAAACCAAGCTTTTACGTTATTGCTGATAGGTTATTGCTGTCTAGTAGCCAGACAGGACATGGCATCTTCTGCCTGAACCTGAAAAAAAACCGAAAAAACCCCAACCAGGGGTCTTAAACAAACATACTAACGATCTGGATGAGACCAGTGTTTTGGCGTGACGAATCTTGATAAGATTGCGAGGACATAATCTCGAAGTGACGCATAAATAAGCAACTTTTTAAAAAAATGACCGTGACTTGATTGGCGTCACAACATCTAGATATATACATATAATTGAATATTATTTACGCTTATGCCTAGTCACGACCTGAGGGGTAGCCTAGCCTTAGACAAGCGAAAAGTGCAGTAGAAGGATTAGTGGCGACTGGACATGCAAATCTATAGATAGCTTCAGCTTTCAAATCGAATCACGCTAGATTTTGGCATGAGCCACATGCAGATACGAACTTGGCAACAAACATTATGATTTCATTAAAAAGCACTAAACACAACATAAATCACTGTGGGACAGCCCGTGGTAAACTTGCTTAATAAATAATTATAAGACAGGGGCGGATTCACTGTGTCCATAGCGTTGAGACGATTGTAGGAGTCAAACATGACCTACAGCTGAAACCTGATGTAACAGAACTGTCGGGATTCTAGCTTCTTCCACAGACAGGTTATAGCTAGCACCATCTGCGACCTTTTATTGATCGTAATGAAATGAATTGTGGCATTTTTTCCTTTACAAGAAAATATAGTTGTCTATTGCTTAAGTTTTATTGCCCGACTTTCGCCAAGAAGGAAAAAAAATATGTGCGACCCTTACACATGCAATCTTAACGACCACACAACACTTTCACTTGAGATCCGCCACTGATTAGTCTGTAATGTGACTCTTACTCCTATTCATCGTCTAATGTGTTTTTTTTTGGGACCTCACGGGTTGAAAAGGGGTTAAAGCAGGGCATTTAAAAGACCGTCATTCTAGTGCAGCGTGACCTGTCAGTAGGTGAAGGGTCAGTGACGAGTGCTGTCATGAGACTGAGATCAGGATTAAATTCATTTGTTTTAACACTTCGCAGCACCGCTTAAGTCACTTTTTGGCTAAATCTAGTTATTGGTATGGCATGAGAATTTAACATGTGTACTTTTTTTGGTGAATATGTTGGGTCTAGGATATAGTTGTTTGAAGTGTCAATGCTTGCAGTGGAAAGAAAAATTATGAGAAAAATCGCAGTTGAGGAGCAATTTTATACCACATAATTCATTTAACTTATCTCACAAAAATTCAGGTCTGTTCAGAATTGAAGAGCGTTTTTCCAGAACTCAGCAAATGCACTTTGGTTGTAAAATGAGATCATACTGTATTCAAACATGCATTTCTGTATACATTCATTCAAAACCTAAATGAGCTCAAAATCTGCATTCCTTCAAAGTTTACGTCATTTAATAGTAAATCAAAATATGTTTGTGAAAAGCAACTACCTTAATATTATTTTCCTTTATCTCAAAAATACTCAGAGACCACATACTGAGTTTTGCAAACACGCTTTTCAATTACTGTTTATTCACAAATAATGTTTTTGTGTTTTTCTTTAGAAATGGTTTTGTTCTCGATGTTTTGCAACAAACAAAATTCGACACCAGATAGCCCTGTCTATCAGAGCCTGATATTTCAATTCCTAGTATAGCGACGTAGATTTTGACTCATTTTCACTGGCTGCAAGACGGCTGGAATCATGTTCTCTTTATTGCTGACAACATTGAAACTAACATCTTAATGAGACAAACGACGGGTTTCCTGAGCTCGGACCTATTTCTCTCAGTCGTATTGTCCGTCTGTTTGTTCGATGGACGGAAGTCCCTGCAAGCAAGTATGGCGTCAGAAAGTTAATTGACACAGCAAATACTAACGTTTGTCATGCAGCTCAAGTCTCAACCAGGCTGCAATGTGACGGGCGACCTTTGTAATAATGTTATTGTTATTTGAATTTGCTACTTGAAAAAGTTAACAGTGTCTTTATTATAACGGACTGGATGACCCTGGCTTTTCATAATGCTCGTCTTGACATCGTCAGTCGGTCCTCAGTGAACTCAATGATCACTTGAGTCACTTGAAATAATGTGCTGTTTTAAAGACTAACACCGTTTGTTATCGAGTGGTTACTATGGACAGATGATGTCGTGTGGCTATTGTTTCTGTTTCTAATATTATCTCTATGATTGCTGTCTACGTGTTCAGCGCCACTTTTCAGTGACTCTGTCTTTGCTGCCTCCCGTCCATCCCTTGTTAAAAATGTTTTATATTGTCATTTTCTACTTCTTTATTTTTCCTTTACCGTCCGCTTTCCCTCCTGTTCCCCTTCATCACACTGAAATCTTCAGTAGTTTCATTTTTTTTTACACCTCATGTAAGATTCAAGTCTCCTCAAGTTTGTTTTTTTTTTTCTTTAAGCATCCCTCGTATCTTTTTTGACCTTCATAAAGCCATCGCGACTGCCAACTTGGCTTGCACGCCATGACTTGTAGATTTAAAATTCACAGCCACACAGAAGTTCATCTCCAGGCGCTGCTTGATGCCATATATGTCAACACTAACAAAGGAATATTATACTATTTGTGTGGCAAACTGGACCCGTCAGCTTTTTTTCTGTGTGCCATTTCATCGAGTCAATAGAGACCGCCGGCGCTGTCCACATTTGGCGTTGTCAGGCTATGACAATGTCCAAAGTGAAATAATGTTTTTTAACCTCTTGGGCCGTCCTTACTCTATTCGAGAAAGATTTTGTTTGGACAATACAAGACTGCTTAGAAAAAAAAATGACAATTTTTTTTCGCCATAAACCTGGCAAAGACACAGGTAGCAGGTCATACAGACCCCATGACGGTTTACATAGGCGATGGAACTGAGGGAAGGGTTTGATAATAAGGCGCGGATGGGGGGTGGGGGGGTGGAACGAAGGAAGGGCTTTATTTGACAATTTTGAACCACACACGGAATAATTTATATTGAGAGACCGTTAAGCAATATATTAACTGTGATGGAAAACTTCCCCACCTCTGCTCCCTGTTCCACTGATTTTTGGATCATCCTGGCCGGGAAAAAGTCGCCGCCCATGTTCCCATGACAGCGGTATCTTCATTTGAAGAGTTTGACTAGCCGAAGGTAACAAACTCAGATCAAACTCCATCACATTCAGACGATGTGTGACATGTTACACTTTGTACCAAAAACTTTCCCTGTGACTTATAGTCAAGTTTTTCTTACTATGATAAAGTAGTGTGAACGTTTCTGTTCACGAAATACATATCATGTAGAAAACAGTAGAAAACTACCTTAAAGTAAGCTCATGTGCTGGAATTCATTGTTGTAGATGTTGTTAAGATTGACGTTTTTGGTGTGGTACGTTCTGCGTCTGTCGATATTCGTTGCTGAATGTGTCGTTCTTCCTTCTATTGCTGTTGTTGTTTCAGTGGTGGATATGCAGTCTTGCTTGTCCTTCCCCTGCAACATCAGATTCTTCCTCTTCTCACGCCCCCCNNCACCCCCCCCCCGGGTCCCCATTTCTCACCACTGACTTCAGTTCTATCTCGTCGTGACCTCTGTTTACGTTTTCTTCTCACTTATTACTAGATTTTAGTTCTTCCCATTTCCTGCACCGTTTTCTGAATTTGGTGTGTCTCGTTTATCCTTGCCTGACTTTTCCGTTTACACATTCATATGGTGCGCAGACAGGTGCTTAATTTGGGTGTGCACGGGTGTGTCATGGTTACGATAATCCACCTGCATCATCAGGGCTTCACCTTGAATCTCTTTTCAAGGTTGCAAAACCGCAATCCTCTTTAGGAAGAGAAACGGGGAAATAGGAAGTGCCAGCGGATGGAATAAGGTTGAAAGCCAACTGCAAATCCCCAAACTAACTCAATTTTAAGACAAAAGCAAATCTTGGGACATCAGGAGGGTCTCTTGCGAGGGAAACAGAGCGCTCGTGACGCGAACAAACAGAGAGTCCGTTCGAGGATGGAGATCCCCGGCGCGAGGGAGAGAAGATGCGCACACATGACAAAGCTGAGGAGTTGCTCGTCACAGTAGTGGAACTTTCGTCAATGAGATAGACTTATGTGAATGTTACACCCTTACCCTGCAATGGAAATAACGTTGAAACCCATATAATGTGATACTGTGTTTTTATATCCACAGGTTTAAGCGTTAACAATCCTCCAGTGTTAGGATTTGGGTGGTGTGATTCCAGTTCTGTTTCTGTAACACATTAAATTTTATACACTGTAAAACATCTTTTAAGAGTTAGATAATGATTTAAAGAAATGTTTTTGTAAATGTTATATTTTATTATTCATAAGCTTCTAATAGATAAAACAGTTCTTAAATAAGAGTGTTGACCTTTCGCAAAGCCATGTGTCCTAGTCAGATGCTATATGCATCTTTATAAGAATACATCTTTAAAGTGCTTCGCTTTTTGATATGATGTATAGTGTGAGAGATCCTTCGACAGAATAATATATATATAATAATCATTAACTTCCTTCTTAGCTCCCTAGGACAAGAAACAATCGTTCCACTTGGGACTGACGCACAATCATAATATGAAGTGCTTTCATAGTTGGGGCAATTCCCTTAGCAGTTCCCTTTCGGCAACATTCTTGATTTGATTTGAAGTTAAAGTAATGACGCACCCATTTTCATAATTCTAAAACTAAATTAGATCATATATTTCCTTGGATTTTAATGTTCGAAATGCAGGGAATGACATAAATATTAAATTCAGGTTTCCAAGTTGGTGAAAGTGATAGATGCTGGATAGATTTCAAAACAAATTTTAAGTAGTCACCGTGTTTTAAATTTGGATGTTTACCGGTGCTTACCGGTGCAGTAATTGTAATGTAGGATGTTATAATTATTTTTATTTCACTTTAGACTTGCCAGATGAGCGGAAAGACATATTTATTATGCAGTTGTGTTAAAGGTTGTTTCAACATGTTCATGTGTTGCGTAAGCGCAGAATTTATGTACATGTGTGAAAGCCAAGCCAGTTTCCTGATGGGTCTAATATGCATGAAGAAAGATGCACCATGAATCACAGGGAAATTTGTTCATTGTAATCGTGCATTATCAATGTACAGAACTGAAGTGGTAATTGGCCTCTACAAGACAAAAAAAGTGGAACTTCACAATTGGAGAGAGGATTTAAAAAAGGATATTATTACCCTTTGTCGTGATCTATATTTTGATAGCTCCGTGTATATGAAACAAGGAAGTGTGAAAGTGATTTTTAAAATGCCCAACAAGTGATAATTTACTTCCCATGCTATTAAATCTACATTACTTAATGAAATAAAAGCATATCACTATCAATATAGACCGTCATTGTGGAAAAGAAACACGAGTGCCCATAATAACAGTATGAAAGCATTTGGATCCTGTTTATGACAACAGTTAGGAGACACAAAACTTCCAGATATTTTATTTGTTTTGGCTTTTCAGAGTTCCGTTAACGGCATTTGAAATTAAAAACAAGTAGCGATAAAAGATTAGGACAAGTAATTGCTGCTAACCATGAACTTAAGTAAGGTTAAATGATCGTTATGCATGATGAAACAAAGCTCACAAGTAAAGATACGAGACATGACAGAACATCCTTTTAGTGTGTGAAAAAAATGTTTTTCGTCACAAAACAGAATAATTTCCGGATGTTCTCTGTTACAATGAAAACAAAACCAGTTAGGCTAGAGTCTCATTTGTGATATACACAACGTATAACGTCATACTCCTTGCATTTACTAACAAAGTCTAGTGAAGTTAGGAAACTTCGAACTTTTGGACTCTTTTCGTTCAGTTTGGGGCTGTGCTAGTCTGTGCTTAATGTAAAACGCCTGACATGCATGCTTTGCCCCTAAGTGTCCTCACTGTGTCTGGGGTCATTTTGTACTTTCAGCATTGTCAGAGACAGGATGTGGGTAGATGGAGTATGTACAGTGTTTGACGTTGAATTAAGGCCAGTTAAGTAAACTTGCCCTGGCCGAGCCGTCTCGGAAGATCCCAATCTCTTAAACTTTATTGGGGGCGTACTAACAGGGTCTTAACACTTTCGGGTGAAAAAGTGCAAACTGGAGGCTGTGAAGTTTTTCAACCAGGATATTTACTACTTCGCTGGAGGTCTGTCTTTCAAATAGCACGGATCAGCCAACACTTTGCAGTGATTCCTTAACTGTGGATGATTGTTTGTATAGATAGTGGGAGTGGAAGCAAATTAAGACAGCTAATGTGGACAGTAATGTAACATATTATGTCGTTTTTATGCCCCCCCCCCACACACACACACAAAGTGTTCTGCGTATTCTGTAAAGCATGCACAAGAATTTTGTCATCTGGTTGTGTGTTGATTTCTCCTATTTATGTCAGTGAAATATCCAGTGCTTGCCATAAAATATACATTTTTTTTTAAACTTCATACCTTGCGCATTGATAATAGGATCTCTTTCCACCGTAACATTACATTAGTACATTGGCGCTGAACTAATTAATGTAATTGTTACGATGGTAAAAGATCCCATGTTTAATGTGCAAGCTCTCAAATGTGTTCTTAAGTGTTATTAAGATTATAATATTATTATAAGCTAAGAAAATCCTTCAGAAGACCGTCAAGCTGACAACAGTTACAGGACAGTACCTCTACTTTGAATTTCAGAACTGATCCTGGAAATAAGCCTAATGATAAGTTCTGATGGTTAACACTTTAGATCACGCTTTCGACGCGTTTGTGACTTGAGGACGCTATGATGTGTAGATACCACCTTATTATTTGTACAAGGAACACTTCGTCTAGCCACACTTAGTGCTATGCCTGGTAAAAACACATCTCCAGCAATTATTGGTGCTGTGCAGCGAAAATGCATTGACTACGAGCATAAGTTTGTTACATACATCCTTCTGTGATTGGTGTCGGCCTTGCGTTTCACACCTCTATCAATATGGTGTCCATCATGAATCAGCGGAATAAACACAACGTCTTTCGTCGTTGGAGTGTAAGATTTTCTGTACGTATATTTCAGTGTAGTCTACTGACGTGAACTAACTTTCTTTCTTTCTTTCTTTCTTTCTTTCTTTCTTTCTTTCTTTCTTTCTTTCTTTCCTTCCCCTTCCCGCGTTTCTTTTCTTTCTTTTTATCGTAGCTCTATTGATGTATAAATCATTCTCTTCCACTTTCTGTTCTACTCAATATGTATACAGTATATAGATACAGTATATCTATTTTCTTCTTCTTTTTCATTCTGTTTTTTTTTCTTCTGCTTTTGCTGCTGTTCTTCTTTTATTCTTTCTGCGCGGAGCGTTCTGCCGTTTTTATCCACTTTTTGTCAGGTTTCCTACAAGATCTAGATTATTTGCTATTTTCTCTCTCTCTCTCTCTCTCTCTCTCTCTCTCTCGCTCGCTCTCTCTCTCTCCCTCTCTCTCTCTCTCTCTCTGTCTGTGTGTCTTCCTCTTTGTCTCTCTGGTATTCATGTGTCTGGCTGCTATCTTTTTTTCCTTAGTCATGACTGTACATGTGTAATTGTTTATAATTAAGTGTATTAATATCACTATCAGTACCAGTATCATACATCATCAATGCCTATCATCATTCCCAGTCAAGTACCATTTCATAAGCCTAACACTATACTTTATATCATCAGCTGTATTGCCATACCCATGTTTGAAGGAGCTCCTCTTATCTCTTCATGTCCTAACTTCAGTTTGGATGAGGAAAAAAAAATAAATAAAAAGCAGACAACGTTGCCTATATTTAAACTCTTTACTGTGTGTAAACAAATCCTTTCTACTGTCAAGTTTAGGGGTTAAGCGAGAGCGGTTTATCAATGGCAGAAAGGAGTTGGTCTATGCTGTCATTTCGAATGAGCTTTACAATGCCGTATATTAGGTTATGTCCCTTGGTATGTGAATAGGCAGCTAAGTTTCGAAGTGTAGGCATTTTGTAGGTTGTCGTAAATTAATGTTGCCTGGCTGGCTGGCTGGCTGGGTCAACTGTCTGTGAGTGGTCGATCGGACGATTAGTCAGTTGGTCCTTTGCATGAAAATATCCCTTGGATGGATGGATGGATGGATGGATGGATGGATGGATGGATGGATGGATGATCTTTATTCGCCACACATTAGTCGGTTCTTTCCAAGTTAATTTAATTGCGTTTTGCCTGCGGATTCGATCTAAATCAGTTAGGATTCGAAATTTCAAGGAACAGACACATGACTCATCGTTTACGCCCAGATCTTGTGATTTTGGGCCTTTGAACAGATGACACCTTTCTTACATACCTGAATCTACACTGTCACAGAGTCAGGACTCTGTGTATATTAGTTCTAACTCGGCTTCCATACCTACAGCATATCAGACGCGTGTTATGGGACTCCAGCGCCACATTTGTCATAAAAAATAATATAGGTAACATAACGAACTTTCATGCAGATCTTTCATAGCATCGCATGCTGTTGTAGTTAGCGTTTTGTTCCGCTCAAATCCCGTGTCGTACTCGCACGAGATCTAGGAGAATGACTGGACATGGAAGCACCACAGAGTGGGTCATGGAACTGAAGAAGTTTGGGAAGTTTGGGAAGAGGTGGGGAGGAGGGATACCACAGGTGTTATGTATAGTTAAACAATGTGGTTTCAAACCCTAATGACCCGTAGATGAATGGCGTATCACCTACTCAATTTGGGAAGGGGAAGGGGTGAACAGTGTTCTTGCAGTGACACGTATAAGTGAGGAATAGAATAGAATACACGCAGATGAAAGGCAGCATGGGCAAAGTGTGTGTGTGTGGGTGGGNGGGGGTGGATGGACTATGTGTGGAGCCCATATTGTATTTTCTTTTCTTATTTGCAGAGGAGACTATCTAGTCTACGCTAAAATACTGGTAGATGTTATAGGTACCTGTGCTTCATTTTATAGCTTGATGGTTTGAATCAATGCCTCCGAAACAGTGTGTGAATGTACTACTCTAAAACTTAAGAGTGAACTCATATGGACAATCACCTTCTCAGATTCTACAAAAATTTAGGTTTTGTGAAGATGCCCTTTCCCTACAGAAATTGAGTTTTAAAAAATGAAGAACCAGCACGGCCACTTTCTCTTATCCCCCTACCCCCTCCATTCCCCCCTCCAAAACAAAAAAAATATACTCCACCCTTCTCTCAGACATACGTCATATGCGCTGTATAAAAGCAGGTTGTGTGCTACATTATCCGGTTGGTTAATATCTCTCTGGAAAGTGTAAGATTTATACTGTTCGTGGTAACCGGCGTGTCGTGCAATCTAAAGCCTACTACTGTCTATCTGAAGCCGTTTTAAGGTGTGATCAAGTTGTAACAATATCAGCCCGTGCGCTTGCCTAAGCATGCTCGTCTACTTATTAGACGCCTATCCCACGGCTCTCATACGTTCGGGTCTCCGACCTCTAAGCCCTGGGGTCTATTTATTTTAGTTTCTGTAAACAGAATGTAGCCTTCCTACTATATAGGCCTATATTTTGGTTGTTTGAACGGCGAGGCAGGTACAATTTGCTTTTTTACTTCTTTCAATGGCCAGAACTGAGAGTTCAGTTTAGTGTCAGTTAGTTCTGTCAGTGGAAATTACTTTGACCTGGTACGTGAGGAGTGAGAAAGTTCATAATTTCCATTAAAACTCTTGGACAATTCCTTCACTGTAAGTATTTCATAACAGCTTGTGTTAGTCGTAATTAACTGCAGGTAAGGTATTATGTGCTTGATTTACATTAATGGGCCGTTGGAGTACTTTGCATCCAATTAATTTCTCCTTCATAGAACTTCAACCTAAAAGACTAGACTTGAGTGTTGAGAGGATAAAATCCTAACTAAAAGTCAAACTTTAGCCTTGTTGTGAGTATTCCATATGTCAAAATAGTAAGCCATGTAATAAATTGTTCGTTCATTCATGCACTGGACTATTCAATATTGTTTACATTCGATTATTTCTTCATCTTGGAAAGTATACCAGAACGTGCAACTGAATTACTGTACTTTCTACTTATCAAGTAAACACTGCTATTTCCTCAAATATTTTATTGTAATCCGGCTTTCAGTGCCACTTCCATTCACATGTTTCTGATCACTGGCATTCTGACAATATCTGTCACTGCTTATAGCCAGGTATCCATTTTACAGACAGGTGGACTGAGAAAAATGGGAATGGAATCCATTCCCAAGGCATTTGCTATGACCATGACGGAAATCGAACCCACCGTCTTCAGGTCATAGTCAAACGTTTATCGCCCAGGATTATGCTGCTCACAGTGGTGATATGACAATTATCTGTCATTTCAAATAAGAGCAGAGCTCCAACTACAATTATTACTGTATTGTATTTATTATATTCTCCGAACGTTTAATGCTCCACCATGTTATAATTTTCAATGTTTGTGATGCATATACTTTCAAAGTCTGCATTAAATCTTTTTGTCATTGTCATTTGTCATTGGTGTTTTTCATTGCCGACGGGGTCAGTTCTGGGTCAATGCGCACTTCGGATGAGCAATCTCAAATAAGTTTTCCTTGAGAATGACTCATAATGACTAAACTTTGTCTGGTTATAGGAGAGAGGTTATATTTATTTGCATAGATACTCAGATAATGCAGTGCACATGCAGTGTACAAATATACGAACATCGTACTGCAAAAATTACGGTGCCTGCTACAGTATTTCTTATTACGCATATTTAGCAATATCCAATTTATAGGACATTTAGCTCAGAAATCACGTTGAGACCGACAAAGTGTGTCGGAAAAGATCCAGCAATTAAGTGTTATCGATCTTCATAATAAATGACGCGTTGTTGTAAAACCATTGTAGCCTCTATAAAATGTAGCCTATTTAGGGCAAAGCGCCCCCTCCTCCCTCTAAAATACTAGCTAATCTAAGTAAGGTTTTATGATCAGATATAGAGCTAACTTATTGATTTTCTTATAGTTGATTTCATTCACTAAACGATCGTGATCATAAATCGATCGTTACGTATCTAGACCGAAGTATAAGTAATGTTCAAGGATATACTGCCCGTACAAGAACAGTATTACTATTGTGATATTAAGTTGCTCTAGTTTGTTTGCTTAGTAGTCACTGTTCGAGTTTTATAGGGAGGCAGGTACTGTAAGTCCACTGTGTTGGGATTTAAAGGGAAAGAGAATGTTCAGTCTTTAAATTTGCGTCTTATAGCTAATAAAAGGTCAAGAGGTTGATTGGAGAGGGAGACACAGAGAGAGAGAGAGAGAGAGAGAGAGAGAGAGAGAGAGAGAGANAGAGAGAGAGAGAGAGAGAGAGAGAGAGAGAGAGAGAGAAAAGAGACAGAGGGAGGGAGGAGGGAGAGAGGGAGAGAATCATAATTCCTTAACATGATTTCAAAGAGAGGAAAGAGGAAGAGAGAGGAGGGGCCAGATCGATTAAAGACTTTCTAAAGCACGGATGGAGAGAAAGAGAGAGTGGGCAAGACAGAGATTAAGGTAAATGATGAAAGAGTAGATTAAAAATTTTGAGTAATATTGAAAATTAAAAATAGAGGTGAAGGCAGAATTTTAAAAAAATATATATTAAATACAAGATGCAAATTTAATTCTAATTTGGAGTTGAAATATAATGTGTAGCGTCATAGAAGGTTTAAAGGACTGCCCAGATATAAAAGATGAAGAAATGCATTATGGGTTTTATGAATTCTGGTTTGAATTGAATCGCACGGTCCTCACCCTTCCAGCGAAACCGAGCACATGATAATAAAAGTCTAATTTTACTCATGAACTAAAAAAATATCACAAATTCAGAAAGGGGTGATTGCCGTGAGGTCCTGTTCTCTGCATAGACAGGCAGAGAGGCGCACCGGACCGGAATTCACGTATGGACACGTAGAGACAGACAAGATTGGATGATGAATCATCCAGATGCAGATTTGTCTACCTGGCTCTCCAGCTAGGTTTTATTTTCTGACTGACCACACTGACCCCTCCTTTCCTCACCCCCCCCCCCCCCCCCCCNCCCCCCCCCCCTCCTCAAGCTTTCTTTTTTTCACACATAAACACACTGCTATACAACTTCCGCGGATTGTTTTTCAGTACACTAATCACTATTCAGGCTTTCTCCTGTGACAGTAATTTTACTTCCTTGAGTCCCACTTCTCCCTTTCTCTCTCTCTCTCTCTCTCTCTCTCTCTCTCTCTCTCTCTCTCTCTGTCTTTTTTCCTCTAATTTTCCCCTCACTTTGAAAAGACAGCGGAGGAAAGGATTAATGTAAGGAGGGAGAGGGGAAAGAAGGGTGAGCACAGAAAAGCTGTTTCTTCCCCATCTGTATCCTAGCGCCTTTTTCACCCTCCCACCCCATGATCTGTCCAGTTGGCAGCCGCCTCTGACTACCAACCACATTATGCGTTGTGTAAGCATCAAGCAGTGTATGTGTGGGCTGTATGACAAGTAATTAACGTTTGTTGTCTCCTGTGTTACAACTATAACTACCTTCCTTTCTTGACTGTTCCTTACGTTTGGACACGCTTCCGCCGGACAACGCCTCCTGAATAAGCCCTGTATTAGCTGAGTACTGTATCTCTTGTGTCAGATTTTTGTTTGCAGCTGTCTTCTGTAAGTTTGTATTCCTTCTTTTGTCTGTCCTCCTTCTTTTGTTCTTGTCTGATATCTACTCGAAGTCTTCTTATCCACATAGCTGCGTACTATACTTCTTGTGTCAGATTTTTGTTTGTGGTTGTCTTCTGTAATTCTGTCTACTTTCCTTTGTTCACGTCTGATCTGCTCTGTAGGTCTTGTCTTTCTGTCTATTCTCTCTATATGTCTGTTCTGCTCCTTCTCTCTGTCTGTTCTTTTCCATAAGTCTGTCTTGCATAGCCTATTCTGTTTTCTCCTGAATGTCAAGCATCTTCCCTTTCTGTCGTATTTGATCTTTTCTTTATATCTTTCTCACCTTCTCCTGTTCTTTTCTCTCATATTCTGTTCTTCCTCCTCTTCATAGATGTCTTCTTGTCTTGGCTGTACTCTTCAGTCTTGCTTCCTCCTTTCTCCGTCCTCTTCACTTAAAATATCTCTTGTCTCATATACATGTAAAAGTTTTGTTTCGATTTCTATATTATTGTTTTATATTTTCCGTGTATTTTCATACATCTTTTCCCTTCTCACTATCCCATTTTAAATAGTAAACCTTTATTCATCGCATGCCCTGTTCTACGTAACATTTTGTGCAGTAGAATAATGTGAATATAGATTAGTCTAGTTCTGCATCCATATAAAAATATAAGCGCAATGGTTATCAAAACATGTGTCTAAGGAATATCATGTACAGTTATATGACGTTCTTTCCCATGAACCCTTTGGGAGGGCATAATCTTGTGAATGGCTCTTATTGCAGGGAAATTGAATTGGCCATGTAACTGAATGTATTTAGCATAATGTTGGGCCTTTCTATTCCTCAGGTGAAGAGGATCCCAGACTACGACAAGTACCTCACTGGATTGTTGGAGGAAACAGACACCAGCCATGTTGACTATGAGGATCTGTCTAAGGCACAGAAGAGGGTGCATTCTGTGAGTACAGCATAGGGTTGCTCATGATGATGTTGTTGTTGTTATTGTTGTTGTTATTGTCGGTGTTGGTGTTGGTGTTGTTGTTGTTGTTGTTGTTACAGTATCATCATTGTTGTTGATGCTGCTGTTGCTGCTGCTGCTGCAAATGCTTCTGCTGTTACGGTGGTGATGGTGGTGATTGCTGTGTTTATGGTTATATGGTGTTGTGTTCTGTCATGAGGACAACGATGGTGCTGCTGTTCATATTGATGATAATGATGGAATAATGATGATGATGATTATAGAAAAGTCGCTGATGATGATTACTTCATATGGTAATCATGGTAGTGATAAATAATTTCTTGTTTTGGTCGCGTTGTCTCTCAGAGATCGAGAATTCAGTAGTCCTGGCGAATTTGTAACTACGGTCTGCTGTCTTCGTGATAGCTCAGTCAGCAGAGCGCCCGAGTGAAATTCGGGAGGTCTCAGGTTCGATCCCTGGTCAAGCGGCTGTTTTTTCTGATCTCATGTCTCTGTTCTTCTTTCTTTTTCATTTCCGTGTGTACTGTTTGATGTATTTATTTAGATTTAGTAAAGATCTATCTTCACTTTCTTTTCTCATGCAAACTGCATTTTCCTGTTTAGTTAGTTTCTTTATTAATTAATGACTATGATAATAATTACGATAATACCGCTAATTCTGTAATTATTAGTGTAGTGG
Organism: Ellobium chinense; assembly: GCA_033807755.1. Classification (NCBI taxonomy): domain Eukaryota; kingdom Metazoa; phylum Mollusca; class Gastropoda; order Ellobiida; family Ellobiidae; genus Ellobium; species Ellobium chinense. The sequence goes on from JAWQUT010000058.1 coordinate 2,010,486, forward strand.
ATGTTTATTTTATTATGATAATGAAAGCTTTTACACTTTCTGTCACTGTCTCAGTTTAAAACAGCAAGATCTTTGCACATTAAGACTATAAAAAGCCTCCGATCCTTAAACTGTAACATGCAGATAAACATTTTGTTTTACATGTATCTTGTTAAACACACACACACACACACACACACACACACACACACACACACACACACACACACATACATACATACATACATACATACATACATACATACATACATACATACACACACACATACATATGCACAGAGAGAGAGACAGAGAGAGAGAGAGATCATCAGCAAGGTCCATTTCTCGTTCTAAGCCAGTATTAGTTCCATTAGATGACTCGAGAATGGGTCCAAAACTTTTACTGTTGTTTGCGCTTCCTTTGGTTTTGAATTTCTTTAACAACAACAAAAAGAAAAGCAGCCATATTTTTTTTTTGCTGCGGGAAGAAGGGCGGAGTAGAGGTCATTGATTATTTACATCATTTTTTGACATTGTTTTTTAAATTGTGTACAATACCCAAGACCTCGTGATAGGTCAACAATGCCTGTGTATCGATGAAACGGAAATTGTTTGAGAGCCCGATGTCAAATAATCGAAAGATCTAGATTTAACTCAATATTTCAGTGAAAGACTACCCAAGGAAGTAGGCGGTTGCCAGAGATATATGGGTCATCGTGACAATATTCATATTTGTCTTGGTTTTCTAATAATAATACGTACTCAGCGATTCGAGTGGAATTAAAAACTATTTTGATCTGTACATAATATTTTATTCGATAGACTGGCTCAAGGCGGAATCTGCCCTCTATTATTGTTTGCTCCCATCGGAATCGAGATTTTGCAGCTCTTGTTATTTCGGATATTGTCCATGACTGGTCCATTGACAGAGGGATTTCATCATCATTCGACCGGTGACATAAGTATCGTTAATATGTAATATCGTATGTCTCATTAGTTGTTACTGAGTGATAGAACTTTGCTTTCAGCTGGTACCGAAATAAAGCATTAATGTTCATGTGACCTCGCATATGTGTGCGCACTCGTGTAACGACCGAATCGTTCTTGCCTTGCGCCGTCCTCAAGTCCTGAAAAGAGGTTCTCATCATAGTTGGTATGCTATACCCTGGGTGGCACAAGAGCGCCTCGGAAGGGACACCTGTGACGACATTGATATGGGCAGTACGACTTATATTTTTCCAGTGGTGAAGACGAAGCAGGATTCTGATGAAATAGGGAAGGGAGATTTCGAAGAGGGAGCATGCAGATGGAACTAAGGAGATATACTAGATTAGACTGGGATAGCCATCTCTTAAGACCTCGAAAAATTTAAGAAAACAGACGAAGATACCCAAGGTAAAGGAAAGATTGAGCTGCCTGAAATTGGCAGTAGCGGGTCTGTTTATCTTGCGCGGGTCTTTGGAAGGATATCTATTCTCGGTCATTAGCATGAAGATACTGCTGAATGATAAATCTTAACTTATCAGACATCTTTATCACCCTGTATCCCTTGCCTTCACATCGCACAACAGAAAATAGCAAAGAGCCGAAAGGATCAATTTTAGTCTCCCAGTGTATGGGAACCATCGCTCTAAAGAAACAATAAAAACACTGTCACGCTCAGATAAACAACCAGCAACCACTTAGCACAACCCACCCCTCATAACCGTCTCACAACCACAATGGTAGGGCCGTATTTATAATTCCGGCACACACTGCCATAAGAGGAGGGGACCCCAAGCGTAAAAGAGCCCCGCGCCTGGAGATCGTGTAGCATTTTCAGAATGAATCGTTAAAAATATATTGTCTAAGTAGCCGACAATGGGTCAAGGAGCCTTGGATGAAAATTCTCGCGATAAGGCGGGGGGGGGNGGGGGGGGGGGCGACAAGGCTGATACGATCCTGCAGGCAAACCAGCTCAGTAGGGCAATTAGCTAACTGGTGAATGACTGTACATTCATGTAGACTTATGAAGCAAGGCTGCCACTCCTAGTGATTTTTCACTACATCTAGTGAAACTGAGTTTTATCTTATGATCACGAGCAGGAAATGCGGAAAACAGGATAATTTAGTGAAAAGTTGCGAGCCCAATAAAATTTATCGATTGGCATTTTGGCATACTGTTTTGGCACCCGATAATAATGAATACTGGTTTATGTATTTAAAAAAGTACCAATCAGCTTACTAAAATGGTAACTGAGATGCAGCCCAGCCATATTCCTAAGCACAAATAACCGACCTTTTTCGCACTTTCTGAGCCTATTTTCAGAAAATTGTTTAAACAATATAAGTCCCATTACATGTACATAAACTGCGCGCTTGTATTCTCTACCCGAAGCTACCAAGTGAATATTAGTTTTAAATTTTCTTTCCTTCTATGATGTTATTGGTTACTTTCATACTTATGGAAACTTGTTCTGAAACTGTATGAGATGGACACTGCTCCGAAAATTTGGAACGTTTATTAAATTTTTCATGCCACAGTCTTGATAGTTAGTTTTTTTTTATTTTTGAAAATGATGATGATGATAACGATCGTAAATAATGACGATGAAATAGGAAATCATCATTTGTCTGCTCCTCTTATGCCTGCAATTTGCACTGAAATGTGTGAAGTGTAAAATACAGTTTCAGAGATTTGTTAAGAGTATCTGTGAAATCTAATAAACTTTGGTCTTAAACTCTAGCGAAATGGGAAAAAATCAAAGTGGCAGCCCTGCTATTTAGTGCCATTGTGTCAAGCATTCTCTACCATATGTTTTGTTAAGCGTCAAGTGTGCACAACGGGCTTTCCTTATGCATTGAAACTATATGAGTGAATGGGAAGAATATTATGGATGGGATTTCCACAGCTGAGTAAGTCTTTTCTTGTTCTGTCACGGATAAGATGGCAAACGTATTATATTCGGACGTGTCTCCTCATTTTATGGAGTCGAAAATTAAGCTTGGAATGAGTTGTTCTTTGAAAAGTATGACATTTAAAGTGTGTGGGAATTTTTTTTTAAAAAAACGTTCGCGTTGGTGTAAAACGTGGTTTTCCCATTAAGTGAGGTTTGGTGAAAAACAGGATCCCGTGCACGTGCAACCGTTTTTATAAGCGTGAAAAACCTAGATCTAGTCTAATCCCTCATAAAAGTGCGACGTTCTCAAGTTGATGTTTTTTTTTTCTTCAGCTTATGCATGAATTCCCCAACTATCATGAGAACTGGTCTATGATTCTGAACAATATGATACCAAAGTTTGCTTATAGCCTATGTTGTGGAGTATCATCTCAAGCACCAATAACTGAGGATGAATTATGAGGAGGACAAATAACAGTGCTGTGTGCTTTCCATCGTTATGAAGAAGTTCAAAACAAATATCTAGAGTGTTGAAAAGCTCTCGGCAATTTGTGTCAGTGAAACGGTGATTGCTGTCGACCAAGATTTACAAAACTCCGTAAAAGATTATCAGCAACAACAGCAACAAAAACAGCAACAAAAACAACAACAATAATTAAACATTAAACAACATGCAGAAATGTTGTGATCGCCCGGTGTAGGTATGTAGCATGCGCATCAAAGTGAGGAACTACTACACAGTTAGATATAGAAAAGATTCTAGCTGGTCATGACATATCCTACGCCTCACAATGTTTTGTTGACATGCTATGAGTGTGCACGGTTCGATCACAATAACAGCAAGGTTATGGTGTAATGAGGGTAGTGGTAGATGTAGTGGCATGATGATGATGATGATGATGATGACGACGACGATCCAGTGCGGATAAATGTTTTGCAAATAATGATGACGACGACGATGATGATGATGACGTTTACCACTCTTATTTCTGATGAAGGATCTCTAGTGATCCGAGAATTCGAACGGAATATTTTTTTTTTCTAAAATGTGTAAGATGTGATGGATTAATGTACTTCATCGTTGATGTGACGAACATTTTTAGGTGTCTTTTTTGAAGTGATTAATGTGATGACAGTGATGAATGCTGTTGTTGATGATGATAATGATGATGATGATGATGATGATGATGATAATGATGATGATGACGATGATGATGATTATGGAAAGTGACTATTGATTATTTTATGTTCCCTGAAGAAGGACACTGCTCCGAAAATTTGAAACGTTTATTAAATTTTTCATGCCACAGTCTTGCGAGTTTTTTTTTTATATTTTGAAAATGATGATGATGATGATAACGATCGTAAATAACGACGATGAAATAGGAAATCATCAACTCATCACCCTCACCAGCAGTATAACTAAGTCAGCCACAATCACCTCACTAACACCACTATGTCTACAACAGCTATCGTCGTCACTGACACCACCATCGTTATCATTACCACAACTACTGGTATTATCACCGTGACCACCTGTTATCACTGCCTTGATTATTACTACAACCACTGTTATCCCTAGTTCGACCACCCTCACCACAATCGCCATCACCACTACCATTTCTCTGATCATCTCTACTATCACTACTACTACTACTACTACTATTACTGCTGCTGCAGCTACTACTACTGTTACAACCACTTCTACTACTACTATTATCACTTCTTCTGCTACTACTGCTTCTGCTATTACTACTATTATTAATGCTAGTGTACTGCTATTATAATGGCGGTCACCACCATTGTCACCACCACTCCATCCACTACTGCCACTACAACCATTATCATTACCACCACCTCAAGAACAACCATCACTTTAACTCAGCCTTCTCTTCGCCCTTCCCCACACCCCCCCCCCCCCCNCCCCAAATTCAGATGGTGAAGGAGAGAGAGGATGAATTATGCCACGCTGACAACCAAACGGCCATGGATGCAGTACAAGACAGATTCCCTCACGACGATCTCCAACTACGCACAGACGTCAGCAATACCACCATCACCAACAATAGCAGCAAAGACAGTGTCGACGGCAACGACAGCCCCAGTGCCAAGCGCAACAGCAGCGGTAGCAGTGGCAATGATAACAATAATGAGGATAAGGAGAAATTTTCGGTAAGTTGTTGAGCTAGATCTAATTATTCCTCATTCTCATTGTATATCGCTGTTTCATCTCTCGAAAAATTAAATTGAAAATAGGACTCTTATATACCCCGTAAGGATTTTATTAGTTTTACATTGCCATACACATGTTATTCATAATACATACATATAAAACATCGGATTATTACCCCGTATTGAGCGGTGAGCGGTTGTCGGCGTGTGTACTTAAGAAACTAGTACAGTGTCGGATTTTTCCATCTTCAGTGACAATAACCGACACGACTTTGGCTCAGAAAGTTGTAACTCAACAGACTGAACTCTCTTATACATTACACCGCATTCACCAGTAGAGTTTACTTCCGACGAATCGCCTGGCTTTATGAAGATGATACAGTTTTTTGCTTCTAGTACAAACTTTGGAGTTTGGCGTTTATCGGTATATTGCCTGCTCAGCACCTCTCTGCTCCCAGAGAGCTGAAAAAGTTTTAAAGTTACCTAGTCATGTGAGGAGGTATATCTATATACGAGACTAATGAACTTCATTATTATCATTTATCCGACCCCAAAAACTCTTCGCAGTGAATTTGACCTTCTTGCTCGCAGCGTCCCTGACCTCTTCAAGTATCACACCGGAATGGCATGTAAACTAATACTAATTATGTTACCCTTTCATATCCCACGAACACTCCTTGACGGAGACCTCCCATGGAAATCAATGAAAGCCTTCTTGAACGGTTTTAGAACCTTAAAGGCTCTCCTTACATTCCAGGGCCAACCACCTGTCCTCGTCGTTATCACTGAGATTCCTTTGAAGTTGGCATTGAGAATCCCCTTATAACATGGTTATATTCCATGGTGCTATGTCGCGGCCCAAACTTTAACTACGGTGGGCTTAGCTGAGGTTTAGAAAGGTTAAAGCGGAGTGGAAGACTGAATGGCGTTTTGTGTATGTGTGTGTGTGGAGGGGGGATTTTTTGGGGGGGGAAGTGGTGGGAGGGGGGAGGGTGTCAAAGCAACAAGTGGATGCTGGGTAATAGGCGATTATTACGTAATGTTGGACCAGTAATTGTAGAGCTAGGGTGAGGACAAAGATGGAATGCAGACGAGTGTTGGAGATAATATTATGGGAGGGGGAGATGGGGGTGTAGTGTAGGTTTTATTGGGTGGGGACGGGTGTGATCTGAGTACATTTTTTGACAATTCACAGAAAAAAAAAAGTGGCCGGTGTTGTGGAGGAAGATGTGGAACAAGAAGAGAATGTGGGTAGAACCAACGATTAGAAATGGACTAGCTCTGGATGATGAGAAATAATGTCGTGATCAAATTTTGAAAATGTTGTTGAAGAAAGGTGGGAGAGTATAGGACAGGGAGGGGATGTGTAATTAATGCAAGAGAACAAAACCTGTTCTAAGTTCATCAGCCTAACGAAGTGACGTCAGTTATAATGCAAAAGTACTGACGACACACAAATATTAAGTCAATATAGTGACATTCCAAACATAATGAAGAGCTTTTTTCCAAAATTCAGTACGTGCATTGTCGTTGAAAACTTAGTTGGCATTTCACTCAAAGACGTATTTCTCTATTAAATCATTCATAAAAAAAATTAAACTGATATCTGAAGTCCTTGAGGTTGCAGGAGCCAGATTGTAAAAGCCTCTTTGAGCCATTTAATAAAAATTTCTCCTCGAACCACAGGAACATTCCGAGATGGCCAAGACTAGTCTGCAGGCAGGTCTGGTACCACCACTGTGCTTAAATTATATACTGTTTATGGTGGGGGTCCTTCATTTAGATTTTTCACAATTTTAAATTACATGAAAAGGGGTTAAAAATTTGGCCTTCTTTTGCAGATCACAGGCCCGCACAAATGAAATCCTCTGAAGCCATTGGGAAACACTGCTTGCAACAATTATTTTTTTACAAATTCAAGACTGAATTTCACCACTTTTGCGGTGTGGTTTCATGTTATATGATTATTTCTACACAAAACGCCATTATACTCTGCTACTATCGACTCTGATAGTCCAATTTTTTTGTTACCAATTAAGCTCCTGCAACCTTGAGGAGCAATGATGTCATGTTATGAAGTAAATAAAAGTGTATATGCGAAAAGAAACTATTCTTACATTATTTCACTTTATTTTGAGAGTTTTCAGTGCGCACATACTGAGTTTTGTTACAGTGCTCTCAGATATTATGACAAGGACTGTCATGCAACTCACAAATACCTTTTTTGTAGATATAACAGAGGTCAACTGTATTGTCGATTAGCATCACCATCAAGTGACAGGGCAAACACTATGTCCCACGCCTACGTAGTGTAACATTCCAGCCATTTTATCATCACCTATGGCAGGGATAATTATGGGTTCCCAGGCTTCAGTTAGATATGAAATGGGGATGTACTGAACTGGCCTGAATTCTGGGGATTTAACGCGCTTAGTGAAGTAGGGGTTCAGCCCTCTTGTCGCTTATTAGGAGCACGGCAGTACAGTTAAACCTGCGTCTATCTGTTATGTCTATATGTTTGAGCTGTCCTAAGCTGGGCCTTCTAACATTCTTCATTTGAACAGTATTCTGAGATATCAGCATCTTGGAGAAAAGGACTCTGGTAATCCGAAAGAACGAGTTACTCACTTTGTTGTCTGGTCAGTCGAAAAACTGCTGTAATTTGACCAGTCTTTTCCATCACGATGAGTTCTATTTCTCTCTCCTTCCTTCCTCCTCTGTGTTCGGTCTTCCTCTCCCTCTCTCGCCCACTTTCTCTCCTTCTTATCCTTTCTCGTTTTACCAAAACTGGCACTCTAGCGAGCATACGAAAAGTCATTATGCACTTATTACGATATATGTCGGGTGTACGAGTAATATAATTAGCCCCATGGTCCCAGCCCCACCCTTGACCAGTCTGATTGACCCCATGGCCTGTCGTACTGTGAGGAATCACCTGTCTACCCATGACCTTCAACCTGTCGCGGTAACGAAAGTCCACGATGCGTTGATTTCACATGTGAGTGGTCATCACCGCAGGAGGAAAAGAGAGCTTGAGGTGGATCTTAATCTATGTGGAATGAAATGACAAACAAAAAAAAAATGTGTGATCTTTTGAAAATAGAATTTTTACTCCCACTCTTGGCAGACAACCATGTCTTTCTGTTGTTGACCCCATCATTCACACAGCATTTTCAAGTTCTCGTATGTTGCAAGCAAAAAGTGGGTGTTGCGTAAGTCTTACATAAGTAGTATCAGTCTGCCTATCTGTTTGTTTGCCTGCCTGACTCCCTATCTGTCTGCTTGTCTGTTTGTTTCTCTGTCTGTCCGCCCTTGCAAATATTGCTTCTAGTTGTAGGATCAAGGCGGTACAACTTTTCTCAGGTCCTGTAAGACCACCAACACATTAACACCTCCATTGCTGTAAAATCAATGTCCTGACAGAAACAAGAATTACAAAGAGGAAAGAAAAATAAGAAAATCACTGACCGCATCGATGACCGGCTGGCCAGTGGTCAAGATTTAATCCCATGCCCCCTCAACCCCACCCACCTCTCGTTTTCGCCGCTCCACCGGCCTGTTATTAATGGTGGTTGCAGTCGGAAGCAGAACAGTACTTCATTCATTCGAAATATTCGGGTCTATGTCGCCCTGTCCGCCCACGGGCTAAATAGTTGTGGCTAAACTAATATTTACGTCTTTAAGGTATTGGGGAAAACCCCAAGGTTAGGCTACTGCAGTAGTTCGGCCCATTATTATGAGTAAGAATGTCAAATCTGCTTGATCGCAACTTCTCGGGAGGAAGGTAAAACGTTAACAGGAGTTGCGAGTATCAAATGACTTTTGTATAGATATGTGGCATTTTATCATGTAGGAAGGATTGCAAGTAACCGGAAGCTGCAATTATGCGGACTGCGATCGATGACTATTTGCTGCGATTAACTGCAGTAAACTGTGCAACATGCGGTATATGCCCCCATTCTTTACACGAGACCTTCTTGGTTACATACGCAGGATCTAGCCAACTCCAATTTCACGGCCACGGTCCGTAATTTGAAGCTGAGCTGTTTGGATTCCTGGATGAAAAAAAAAAAAAGGACCAACCCGTTACAAAGAGCATGTGATGTTGCTTTTTTTGTCATGTGGAGTACACGAGGTTTGAGTTGTGAATTGTAATTCTGAGATCACGAACAAAGTTTAAACAATAATAAAATAATCATTGTTATTATAAAGGTGTACGTATGGGAGCTATGTTGTTGTTGTTGTTGTTGTTGTTTTGTACCTACATTCTATAGTCAATATAAGCAAATGATGTTCGGCTGTTTTTGTGCACCTTTGTGCATTATACCTTATTGGTTTTCCATGGTTGCTCTGAATCCCAAAGGCAGATAACACATAACCAGTATTTTTCTAAACCTCTCGACCCCAAAACGATTGATTATCTCTTTGGCACTCCCAAATTTAATTGTTTTGCTGGACAGAAACTACAAGACATTTTTCGCAAGAAATGATATTTCCATTAGCTAGGGGTCCAGGTCTGCGTGTCACGAATTTCAAAACTTTTCGGGCATACGGTGTCCCCACTCCGCCTTGCACCATACGCAACCTACAGAAAGGTAAAAATAACAGAAGACTGTAGACTGTTACACCACCACTTCTTGCATGACAGTCTATACTGGTGGTCTGTTGCAAGCAAAAAGTGGGTGTTACGCCTTGACCTAATGCTCTTTTGACCCCTCACTATCTAGTGGAACCCGGTATTCTTCGGCCTTTCGCAACGACACATATTCAAAAACAGCGCGATTTTTTTCCTGTAGCGTTTGTCTATCTGGCCGGCTGCCTGCCTGCCTGCCTGCCTTGCCTGCCTGCCTGCCTGCCTGCCTGCCTTGCCTGCCTGCCTGCCTGCCTGCCTGCCTGCCTGCCTGTCTGCCTGCCTGTCTGCCTACCTGAGTGCCTGCCTGCCTGCCTGTCTGCCTGTCTCCCTGTCTCCCTGCCTGTCTCCCTGTCGGCTTGCTTCCCTGCCTGCCTCCCCACCGTTCTGTTTGTCTGTTTGATTAGCTGAATGGTCGTTTGTCTGTCTCTATGTCTGCCTATCTCTGCCTTTCTGTCCGTCTACCTGCCCGTCAATTTAACTGACTGGATGTTGTTGTTTTTGTGTGTGTGTGTGTGTGTGTGTGTGTGTGTGTGTGTGTGTGTGTGTGTGTGTGTGTGTGTGTGTGTGTGTCTCTGTGTGTGTGTGTGTGTTTATATGTGCCTGTATGGCTGTCTGACTGGCTCCTAGTCAATGAGTCTATATAATGTGGGACAGTTTCTTTGCCTCTAGTCGTTCCAGCACTATAGCCTCACACAGCTTAATGCCCTTCGAGTGGTTCTATTTCCTGACATTTTATCATTGCTCTTTCGACGCACTTACCTCTTTATACTTCCTCTTCCCTTGTCATTCGATCGTATTTTGTCTCTCACTATGACCTGTAACCCTTGCCGTGTAACGATATGAGATTGAATCTGCTTTCTTCCAGCATGGCCACCTCTTCATGGTCGCTTTCTCATTACCCCGCCCACTCCCTTGTGAAAAACAAGTAACTGAAACACAGACAGGCAGAGAAACAAATAAATGAGCAAACTTGTAAGCATGCAGCTCAAGTAAGTCTAACCCGTGCCTCACCCCTTGATCCACCCCGTCTTAAACACTCTTTAAAATGTTGCGCATCCTACACAATGCCCTATCCTTCGCTTAGCCTCGTGTGATTTCATGTGTCATTTTATCGCCCAAGACGTCTCGTCTAGCCCATCCTCGTGCCCTCAATTCCCCCTATCTCCATAATACCTCAGGTTAAACTTCATTTTACACTTCGAGAATAACTATCATAATGACACCAGCTTCCTCCCATGGAGGGTTGTATCGGTTCTGAGTATCAATATTGTCGATACTAAGCAATTTCGATGTCGACAGTAAAGCATAAGCTCTGGAGGTTACGTATATACCATTTCGATGCTTTCGATGTAAGTGGTGATCATTTATCTGATCTAGACTGCCAAAGATATCGAGATATCGAAACTTAGCAAAAGTGTCAAAAAATGTTGAGAGGCAATGAAAAGATTCTTATTATGAGTATCGGAATAGAAATGGCATCGATACTTTTGATAGAAGAGCATAAGGACTAAAAATTCAGGTCTCGGCCCACCACTAGTTTCCTCCCACCTTCAGTCCTTTGGGTCTTCGTTTGCGTTCTCTGTCGTAATCCTGTCATATCGCCCTCGCCAAGAGATTACCCATCGTAACCTATTTCCATCCTTCTGTCTGAACAAACGCACGGGAGAGGTGAATTCATAGGCAGCGGAACCATAGCAGCGTTTAGAGTTAGAGCCACGCAAAAGCCTCACTTTGCTTTCCTGTTGGTTGCTTTTGGACTGTCTTTATAGTCCTCTGAAGCCATTGCTCTATTGGAAACTGTCATTCTCCAAAAATAATTTTCCTCATTGAAAAATACCAGGGGTAAGTTTTATGGGCATTGACTTCCTAAAGAGCTATTTTTCAAAAATGTCGTAACCATTTTTGTGAGGAGCTGGACAGTGTATTTGGTTTCCCTTGTTTGATTGGTCCAGTTCTCATATGGATGTTAACTATCGTTCACGAAAAACCCCAGCTCCCTCCCACCTTTATAGTCTTTGGGGCCACTGTTCTCGGCTTCTGTCATATTCTACGCATATCTTTGTTGCCATGAAATATTTCAGTGTAAAACTTAAATGAACTGAGGGAAGTGGTTGGCCTATAGACTGCGGAAATAAGAGGGATAGCCAAGTCATCTTATTTCCCCAGAGCTTCATTTTCCATCGGTGTGAGCAGTTAAACATTGTACTTAAAGTTTATGTATTTGAACAGTTTTATGTCACATCTTCTTTTCTAATGACTTATTCCGGAAAATCATAAAACGGTTCTAAAGAAAAGCATTTCCTTTCACCAAGACACTTTTACAGGGACAACTTAGCTTATAACAACAAAACTCATTGCTTTTCTAGAACTGCTGTATTATGCAGTGTCGATTGCATATTGTTCGGGTGTATGCCGACAGACAATTAGAGAAACAAGCATGGAAAAAATAAAAAGTTGTCTGAGGACGTAATGCTAGATCTTACAATGCAATTTTTCTGTGTCTTTTGTAAGCTGTAGTATTTTCTATTGCACTTGGAGCTTTTGCCTTTAGAGCAACAACTGCAATAATCGTTCGTCAGCGTGAAGATTAGAGAATTAGGTTAGGGATTAAACAGGCATTTGACGTGGCAGGTCAGACGTTTGGATTTTGTACATGTACGTAATAGTAGCTACACAGCGTTAATGTACTGTAATACAGTTTCTGAAGGGGTGGCATACATGGGGGTATTTCCTCACAGCATTTTACTGCAGCTGGATTGATTGGTTGTGTGATAGGAGTTTCAAATTTTTAAAAACATCGTCATCCGCTTGACCTTCTCATCTCAGTCAATATAAATAACTGATACTCTCCATACTGGCCCTCAGCAAAGGTACTCACTTCCGATAGCTGAATGAGTGTTATTATTTTCTATACATGTACTTTAATTCAACTTCACTTTATTTTTGTCACTATATTTATTTTACACCCGAAATGTTCCGAAATCCTTGATTCTCACTGTATGGTCTCCGACAGCGTTAATCATGATTAAAATTTATGTTCTAAATTCTGATAAAAACCAACTGACTGGACCAAGGTTTCGATTATTCATTGGATCCTTATTCTGATATTTTACCTGGGTACTCTATCGTATGCTCATCGTGACGTCACAATGTCGGTACCTCCCATGAACGACACGGGGTGTGAGTAGTAATAATCACTTCAGTAGATATTTGACTTTTGTTCTTAATGTTGACTAAAATATAGCTCTAAAATACAGAGCTCTTAGTCAACACCTGTCAGTATGTCCGTCATTCCTTTCAGCCACCCCAACGACCCACCCACCTCAAATGCCTTAAAAATCTACATTCCAAAAAGCTTCCTCCACCCGATAACTGTAGTGACATCAAAGCGGCCAGTGCCCGTAAAGCAACCCGTCTCATATATTTTACATGAGCCGTTTTTTTTCCCACTCCCCCACACCCATTAAACGGCCACTGGTCACAGGCACTTAGTAAGATTTGTAAGAGTTGAACTATGCATCGGGGTCTCTAGCAAAGTCGCTGGGGCAACTCCACAGACAGTGCGTCAACGAAGCTTGTTATAGAAAATTCTTTTACATGCTGACAGTAACAGAGTCACGTCATATAAAGCGATAACATGTTTAATTTCAGCAGAAACTACATTTAGTGATTTAATCCATACCTCTAGATGCGCAGCGCGAGACATTTGGAGGGGTTCCAAGTTTATGTAACATAATTATGTACGATCTTAAACTGCAACTGCAGCACCTGACCATATCCGCTAACAGGACGGCATGTACTTATTGCAACCTGTGACGTCATGGTCATAGATGGTAACCAGCATAATTGTACGCTTTCATAATGACACAGATAAACTGCAGGTGAAGATAACTGCCGACGTTATTAGTTTGTAAGGGAATATTACTATTAAAAACAACAGATATTACAGATACTTTAGCCTAAATGAGTAAAAAAGTACTGGGAAAATAATCGAAAATAAATACAAAGCAATAAGTTGCAGAAGATAATATGTACTGAAACAACGGAGACGATTATTCATTATATTAGGGTACCCCTTGCCCTTTAGCTGACACTGCCACACGCCGTGGAAAAGCCCTCCTCGTGATTTTATACGCTGTGACTGAAGCCCGAGCCGCCTCGCGGATTTCTTCATCACTCGGTTTGTTTCGGTTCGCTGCGGAAGTTTGAATGACCAGAATAATAACAGACTAGGAAAACTGGGCTTAGTTAAGCTAATACGTAGAGTAGGTGTTTAATTCAGTCAACTTGGAGCCTATCTGTCAGGTTAGCCGTGATATATTCCGAAGGGAGATTTGTGTGTTTGATTCACGTTTCACAAGTTGGTGAGTAAATCTACTTGGTCTAGCCGTTGTATTGCGTGCTCACCTGGGAAAATACTTTTTTTTTTTGTATTTGCAACAAATCGGGTTTTTTTTTGTTTGTTTTATGCTTATAGAACATCTTCATACACACCTGTGTTGTCAGCCATACACTTATTCATAAACACATGTAAACTATACATGATACGACTTCCTTCTGTTGTTGTCCAGGCTTCTTGTATTTATTTTTCCGACTCAGCCAGCCAGGACAAACAATTCAGTAGTTGCCATGGCCTGACGGGGAGGTTCGAGAGCGTGTGTGACTGAGTAATGCTTAATTTTAAAGCTACTGGAAAACAAATGTTGTGACTAGAAAACAGCAGCGACATAAATAAAAAGGGAGCATCGGCTGGCCTAGTTTAGCTACGTGGAAGCTTTTTTTAACACCTTGGAAAGGTAAATTGTCATAACCACAGGTGCGCTGTTGTTCATAGCTGTTTCGTAAGCCACACTCTTCTTTTCAGTTCTACAGATTTAATGATGACACTGCTNTGATTGGAAAACAGTTGCAACATAAATTAAAAGAGGGCGTCGACTGGCCTAGTTTAGCTACATGGAAGCTTTTTTTAACACCTTGGAAAGGTAAATTGTCATAACCACAGGTGCGCTGTTGTTCACAGCTGTTTCGTAAGCCACACTCTTCTTTTCACTTCTATAGATTTAATGATGACACTGCTTTTGTTGCATACTTATATATCATTATGCGTGGTGAAGCTTCTAATGTTAAGTTGGGGGAGCAGAGATTGACTGAATACGAAACTTCCAAATCATATCAAACAGCCTGGTGTCATCATCATCATCATCATCATCTTTATTATTCTTTTCCCTCTTTGTTCTTCTTCAGTATCATATTCATTATAAACTATACCGACCCATTCCCACCCATACATCCATCATCCCTTTTCCCCACTCCCTCCCTCCCCGCCAACCACAAAAAAATACCCCTTTGGAAATTTCTCATTCGATCGTCATGGCCACCGAAGCCCTCACCTGCATGCGCCCACATCCTCTAAGACTATACATACCTGTCAAACTTGAATATTAAATAACAATAAAGACTCAACAGACGATATTCTTGTGTCAGAATGAAATGCAAAATTTCATTACCGCAGCAGTTACAGTTATCCGACGGTTTTTTTTTCACACCTTTAGGGCAAACGTGGCTCATGAGATTAATGAAAAAGATACCTTTTTATGGCAATTCAATTCAGTTATGATACCCCGTGTTTGCCTATGAAATTTTAAGCAAGTACGTTTCAGATGTTCAGGTGGCGTCATATGAAAAGGACACCAACGGGTTACACAACAGCGATAATACATAAAGAGAAATATTATCTAATAAAGTCTGCGAAAATTAATAGTGGCGGTATTATTATACCGCAGATGACTGCGATTTGTATTCCTTGTTATAGTTATGGACTATACATTTAAGTAACCACAATTACAGGTATAACTATGGTGTTGTGGCTTTCAGTGCAACTCTCGCGATCTTGTTAGCAGTATCAAGTACATCACATCCGTGTTAAAACGATTTAAAGTTTGTATGCTTCCATAGTTTATGGCCCCATTCCACGCCAGACCAACATCTTCACGAGACCAACTTTCATTTTCATTCCAATTTAACTGCTCAGTTTTCACACGCGCAGTAAAAACTAACATTCTGCTCGTAAATTCGATACTGCGGAAAAGTCTGTTGTTAAAAAAAAACCGTGTAAGTCCTGGCACTGATTAACCATTTTAAATCATGTCAAAAATGTTCTTTGTAAAGTAGCTCATGTAGTGTGTAATATAAAGTGAAGCTCCTTTGTGTGTCTCTACAAACAGTGAAATGTAATTTGCACGCACAAACATAAATGTAGGATGGTTTTTGAGAAGGGGCAGGGGATGCTACAAAGACAAATTCAGAAAGAAGATGAAACTGACACTGAAGATGTAGCGAGTTTCAAGCCTTCGACCTCTGCTTTAGTTTATGTTTTTATCTCGTCATCCATCCATCCATCCATCCATCCATCCATCCATCCATCCATCCATCCAGCTAGCCAGCCACCAATCCATCCATTATCTATCGTTGCAATTTTCATCACTTCTCTTTGGCAGTGGCCACATTTGTTGTTGTTGTTGTTGTTGTTGTTGTTGTTGTTGTTGTTGTTGTTGTTACGGACATTTCCGCAACAGCTGTTATTGTTTACCATATCATTACCAACTACCATGCATTCTATTTCAAAAGGGGAATGTCTCCGCTCATCTCACAGCGCATACTTGTTTTAATATTGTCTTCTCCATCCAATATTCGTCCTTGGGTCTCTGTACAATGGAAAGTTATTGCCCCCCTACTTTCTTTCATCTCAATATTTAATTTAGTTTTCATCCTGCGAGGTTGCGTTTGTGTTCCGAGCCTGCCAATAAATATTAAAAGAGAGATTTATTGAAATTTCCATTGCAAAGGAAAACTGCCTTGACATTCCTATTTTGTTACTTTTGGACGTCAAAAGAAAATGGGTTGTTACCTTTTTCAGGGTTGTTACCTTTTTCAGGGTTGTTACCTTTTTCGGGGTTGTTACCTTTTTCAACTTCATCTTTTTGGAAAATAAAACTTCTGTCAAGGCCTGTACTGTGAGGCTAACGAAGAAAATTACATGCCCTGCGTTTATTTTATGCTCTGTGGCTATCGGTCTTCCTCGCAATCCCAAGCCAGGATGAGAAATTAGTTCCTTAGGCGTTTGTACTGTGTTTTTAATAGTCGCCCAATACTGACGTGGAATCTTCTTGATATACCTGTGAAGAATATGAAGAGTACATTTCAAAGTATAATGGAAAAAGGTTACTTTGCATGAAATGGGTAAGCCTGTATAACAGAATAGGGCCTACGACTTGACTTTCAGTGAACCTGTTCATTGTTGGACTTTATGTGGAATTTGAGTGATATATTATAAATAACGGATTAAAATCAGGTTATGAATATTACGAGTATACGTGTAATATACTCTGTTCTTGCCCACATACCATAGTTGTGGACTGGGTTTTAGTTAAATAAACTTGTTACACTTGTTATTAGAGCATGAGCACATGAAGTTCGAGATCGTGGGGTCCTACATTTTTTTTTTTTTTGCAGCACCAACTTCTCACACTGCGGTGATATTTAGTAGGTGACACAAATCTCCTGTAAAAGATGATCGTTTCCAAATACCTTTTCAAAGTCTTATCAGTCTATGCTCTCAGCACTGTCTATCATTTCTTTTCGTCCTTTTTCATTACCAATTTCTCACTTGCTGGTGCTGATACCAAAGATGAAGGTCGTACGAGTGAGCTATAATAATATTTAGCTGCAGAGAGCGGGGAAACTCCCAACTTGTAGCCAATGCAGCTCGGTTAAATATTGAGGTAGAAGGGTTCATCCTGATTTCAGACTCTCTCTCTCTCTCTCTCTCTCTCTCTGTCTGTCTGTCTGTCTGTCTGTCTCTCTCTCTCTCTCTCTCTCTCTCTCTCTCTCTCTCTCTCTCTCTCTCTCTCTGCCTTCTCGCCTACCTCCTTCCCTCCCTCCCCACATCGACCTACGATCCCCATCCCAGTTCCGCATCTTCTGTTCTGACCTGACCCAAACTGTCTGTACTGTCAGGGACACGAAGTGTGATGGAAGACGGAAACTTATCAAACTGACAGGGCCCCGATTCGGACTCTGAGAGGGATCATACATGGCGAAAAGGCTACTGATTATATACTAAACAAATTCATAGCCTACATATGTAGCCTACATAATTTATAGATATATTATGGCTGTAGATTAGGGATATTATGGAATACCCTTTATAAACGCTTCATTTAATCAGTAGCAAACGGAAAATCGTCAGGCTTATTCCACATTCGCTTATGTCATTTCCTGATGATTTGAGTTATTTAATTTACTACATCTTCCGTTAATCTTCTTTTTCCTATTAAAAATGTCGAGTCTCGACTCATTATTATATTAGATCCCAGTTTTACGAGATAAACCAAATCTGCCTCACTGTTTTGTTTTGCTTTGAGCAACAGGTTGATAGCGCAAATTTCTCAAAACTTCAAACGATGACTTAGAGGAATGTGTAATGCGCATGACGAAATATCCTGATAACGACAGCATCATTGTTCGGTCTATAGAGCAGATGTTTCAGCAACTGTCGTAGGAACGGACAAGTTTCAAACCCCCCTATCCCGTCCTGGTTGGTGGAAATTGTGTTGGTAATTTTAAGAAGAGTAGCCTTGGGGAGAGCCAAGGGACGACAAACTGCAAGGTGATTAACGGTCCTCATGGGTAAATCTATCCCTTGTAAACATGTTCATTTATACATTGAGTATTATGGTTTTCAACAGCCAAGTGGGAGAGATAAGGATTAAGATTAATTGTATTTATCACAGGTCAACGACGGGCTGTAAAAACAGGTAAACAGAAATGACATGTATTTATTTTATTGATGACAGTAATACAGTTTTCAGCAAGGACGATGAAAACAGATCATGTTATTAATTACAGTAGCAAGTTTACTCATCATATACTGACAACATCAAGATTATATAGTCAACATCATAAATAACAACAACAAGAGGATGAGTTTTGAATTTGTCTCGCTGAGACATTGCTGTTGTCTTCCTAGGCTGCTCTTTTCCACAGCTTATAAAATAATATTTCTGTGCTCTTTACTCTTCTCTTTGACTTCCTTTCTAATTGTGTGTATCCTACTATTTCAGTCCAGACAGCGATCCCATCAGAATATCTTTCTCTTCCTCCTTCCCTTCCTTCCTCTCTCTCACTCACTCACTCACTCACTCACTCACTCACTCACTCACTCACTCACTCACTCACAGTCTCTTTCTCTCCAATCCACTGCATTGTGCCACTGTAATGGCGTTGTCAGGAAGTTTGATTTGGGTAATAGAGAGACCAAAAACCTTAGGGTAAAATCATAGAGATATATGGGTGAAATTGTATTTCTCCACTTTGTACTGAACAGAAATTTTACGGATGTGTTCAGTTTCCATCTACACCATGACGCTGTCTCAATCCATCTCACTATTCCTGGTCTCCTGCAACTGTATAACACCACTGTAGTAGTCTTTCCCCCTCCGTTCCCAGCCCACCTTTACACACATAAACCGGTGAGACATTACAGTGATGTAACCCTTGCTCCTTCCCGTAATAATTTAGACGGACAGACCAGGCCAAGAGGCTCGCTTGGCCAGACCCGAGTGAACACGGACGACCTTAGGATTTTTGATGGCCTGCCGGACCCAGTGTCCGTGCCCAAGTCCCAGGGGATTACAGCACTGCGGTCTTTTCACGCTCCGTCGATCTAAGTCCTCTCTTGGCCTTAACAAAGGTCCAGAGCTGTGCAGAACTGTTGTATGTTGCGTGTGGATCAAAAGCTGCGATTTATACATTCAGAAGAAGGAATGTTTTGTGACTTAAATGTGCATTGAGAGAACGTAAGTACTGTCTTTTTAATGAAATTTGAATTACAGTTATGATGCATTTGAAGTTCAACTCAAGTTTTAGTACATTTTTGTTTAGCAGATCCAAGGAGCTGATTAACCATGTGGCAAATGAGTCAGTAACCCGCGGGCCCCGCCCCTTTCAAGGATCTAAAGGGGGCCCCATTCATCTCAAGGATCGAAGAATCCTTCGTCATTTGTCCGTCTTAGGGGCATTTGTTTTGTTGCTCCAGGATCTCGTATTATGTTAATGCTTTTCTGACAGACGTGTGATCATCAATTTTAAATTGGAGCGTTACGACAGAAAGCCCCAGGTGCAAGGAAAACTAGTTACAAACTCAAGGGGAGACACTTTTTCCAATAGATTGTAATGCAGAAAATTTGGTGAGCAATTCACCATCATAAGTGCTTTGGAATTTCTATGCAAACTTGCACACCAATTTGCTGGACGGTACGTTTTGGTTTATTGAGGTGCTGATCCTAAAACAGCTGTTATTTGCAATAGAACCAACCCTCAAACGCAAGATTTCACGCAGAATTTTGAGCACCTAAGAACACACTTTGATGTAAAATGAAGTAACTCTGTGTCAAGACAGAAAATCCGGAAATGACCGTGTTTGAACATGTGTAGAGGTATATATAGACAAGGATTAAATCTAGTGTCAAACAACTCATGCCATACAGGTAACAGCTGCTTTAAGATCATCATCCCTAACAGAGAAAAAAGCACCATTCAGGACTTTGATGTGCACCTCTGCATACAAAGTCTAGTGCACTTATGGTGTGAGTTGTGCACCATGTTGTCTGTATTACAACTTTTGGCAAAGGGCCATGTTTCCATTTACGATCACTATTTTGTGATAGCCTAGCAGGCGTATCTTTGAGAACCGATTTCACAAGTTTGAGACCATATTTGTGGACTTGCAGACGAGAGAATGATATCTGGACACTCGCCGCTGACGGTCCTAGGATTAATGGATTTGAAATTTGCATTCACAGACCTTAAACTTTTAAGATTTGTTTTGAAGTGGGGCTATAATCCTTCAGTAAGGACAGAATCGATGAAGAGTTGTTGTTGTTGTTGTTGTTGTTGTTGTTGTTGTTGTTGTTGTTGTTGTTGTTGCTGTTGTTGTTGTTGTGGACCTATATGGTGGCATTTTCTCCGAAGACGATTCTTTTAATCTGCTCCTTGTCTCCATAGTCATGAGATACTCTGCTGAAACAAACATCAGTCTGCCGGGCAGATGCATCTACTTAACATAACATTTGCATGCTTGATGCACTGGGTACACCTTTTCTGCAGCATACAACGATATTCTTGCAGATACAGGTGCCCTATGGTTTCAGTAACGCATTTTATGTTTGTTTCGCCATTACCACTTATGACGCCCTTCACGGCCAATTTGTTGTCATATAATGGCGGTGACCACCAAAGCTTGAGACTCCCTGTGAGTTTGCACCTTATAAGCTGCCGACCAGCTGTGAGTGATGCATGGGCTTGTTTGATTTAATCTACATTCCCACGACTCACCACGCCCCCAAACATTTCTGTACAACATCTTTCCTCCCTTTCGCCAAAAAAGTGGACATCAGAAGAAAGTGCATATGTACGTCCAAATCTACATTGCATCTACAAGTGGGCGTCTGATCCCAGTTGTCAGGCCATTGTAAACACGGCTGACCGATGAGAGGCGACGACCAGGCACACATCAGTACTGACAACAAACGCTTGGCGATTCATTATGATATATTTTTTTCCTTTTCCTTCTTACTGGGTCGAGATCCTAAAATCGTGGGCTCGATTCCCGGCCATGGTTGTGCTGTAACTATAAGTGCCTTGGAAAAGCATTTCATTCACATTGTCCTCATACCACCCCTGTGTAAAATAGATATCTGACTATTGGTAATGAAAGATTCGCAGAATGCTAGTGATCAACGCCTGAAATGGCAGGGGCACTGCATACTCGCCACGGAGTTGGGAAAGTTCATTAGTCACCTCGCCTGTTAGGGTAGTAATAGCGTGAAGTC
Organism: Ellobium chinense; assembly: GCA_033807755.1. Taxonomy (NCBI): domain Eukaryota; kingdom Metazoa; phylum Mollusca; class Gastropoda; order Ellobiida; family Ellobiidae; genus Ellobium; species Ellobium chinense. The sequence goes on from JAWQUT010000058.1 coordinate 2,032,040, forward strand.
GCGTGAGCGGGAAAAAGCCTAGATGAATTGCATTATTGTTATCTTATTACTCAGATGAAATTGAAATTGAACTACTGTACTCAAAACTCTCGCATAGTCGTGGCAAAACACGGGTTCTCAGACCCTTATTTCCTGTGTTAAGCTTTATTCGCTCACGTTGAAAATAGAGTTCGTTAGCTTCTATTGTAATCTGTCTGTCTGTCTGTCTGTCTGTCTGTCTGTCTGTCTGTCTGTCTGTCTGTCTGTCTTTCTGTCTGTCTGTCTGTCTTCTCTCTCTCTTTCTCTCTCTCACTTCTTTGCCTTGTCTGTCTGTCTGTCTGTGTCTCTCTCCTCTCTCTCTCTCTCTCTTTCTCTCTCTCTTCTTTATCTTGTCTGTCTGTCTGTCTGTCTGTCTGTCTGTCTGTCTGTCTGTCTGTCTGTCTGTCTTATCTCTATTATCTATTATCTATCTTTGTATTTGACATCTGAAAGCCTTGGATGGGTTCTTCTTCTATCAACAATTCAGTCAACAGTAACATATACATTATATAATCTCAATGCCTTGGAATATTTCTCTGGCTTCTGTTATTTTTAATTTCACACAACTTCGGCAATTACTAATCTACGACACTTACATACTGTACTTTTATCGTGTACTTTTGTTAGTCCATAGCAAGTTGCTCTATATGTTCTCTCTTTCTTGTTCCTTTCCTCCTTTTTCAGTGTCCATTTTCCGTAGGCATTTCTACTTTGTCTCCATTCCCAGCTCTCATGTCCAAATTTCATCGCATGCCTGGTCCTTGTTCCGTTCTTTGTGTCCGGCAACACCCACTTCCTTCTCTTTCCTCTCTTTACTCAATGTAGACGTTGTACGTATCTGTAGCCTGTGATCTTGGAGGTGTGACTAATGAGCAGTGAGGCTTGATGTTTCTTCAACCCCTGCCAAGCCCGTTTAATGTCAACATCTCTTAATTGATATCCAGTTGAAACGGAATACCCAAACAATGTAAGAGACTGTGAAGGGAAGATCGAAGACGGCATGAGGGTGGGTGGTGAGGGTGGGATGGGGTGGNGTGAGGGTGGGATGGGGTGGGATAAAGATGGGAAGAGAGAGGGAAGGGGAAGGGGGAGAAACGGAGGGGGAAGACAGAGAATCTGAGCATGAAAATCTCACAATGCCATGTCTGATATGGAACAAAAAGGACTTTCAAACTTGTGGCTTCACTGGCGTTACATGGTGAAAAGAGAGTCGATTCTTAACAAAAGTAATCCCCAGTGAGGAACTAGGATATGTTCACACAGCAATGAAGGCCCGCTGTTCGCATAAATTTGTTTTGGATAAGGGTTGTGTGAAGACTGTGCATTTCAAAGAATTAACGGAGAAGAGGGGAAATGTTGTTGAACTGGATAGTTTTATCCATGGGCCCTTCTCATTGCTGGAGGGAGATTCACTAGAACCTCACACATTCGAAAAACTGGCATTCTCATTCTAATGTGCTGGCACCGATCACCATATAATTTTTATTAAATTTTTACCGAGGAACTCAAACACCACCTCACAAGTTTGAAACTGACCTTTCTGATTTGCTAAAAGAAAAACAAAACGTGGTTAAACTGGGCAAGTCGACGCCTATTCTTTATTTACTTGGCATCTCTAATTTTCCAATCACAACGCTTGTTTACCAATAACTGTCAACAGTATTCAGTCATTCACACTCACTCTCAGACCATGGCAAGTACGGGATTGTTTGTCCTGGTTGGCTGATTCCGAAAGGTCAGTAATAGACTAGTTCTCTGGAATTTGAGTTGGTGAGGTCAGACTATGGCCTTAAACAAGAGCGATATGTAGAAAGACATAGTTTGCCATCTATTTATTTCATTCACTGACAGTTTGGACAGCTGACAAACGGCTCTCCTTGTGTACATGCCGTCATTACCATAAAGCTATGAAATAAGCAAGCCTAAGAAAATATTTCGTCTTCGAGGGCGGTGCAAACTGTTGGTCTCTGGCTCACCTCCTTGCTCCTAGATTCAGTTTCTTCCTGTTCCTTTTCCTTTCTTCTCACCCTCCTGCTTTCCCTTCTTCCATATCTATATCCTTGCTTAATACATGACAACACTGCCATTATCCGATTGGTGCTTTTGCTGTAGGTACGAAGACCGTGTCGCTGGCCGCATTAGCCCAATTGAGGCCAGGGTTAGGCATAATACTGTGAGAAAGGACACGGTCAGTGTGGATAAGGTGTTCCGGTGATTTTATTCTTCCCTTTAAACTTGGCTGGACAGGTGTGAAACGCCTTCATCGGTTTTGTTCAGAACCAGCGCTCTGGAAACTTTAAGAGACCAGAGTTGTTTCACTGTTACATGGTTGGAATTTCTCGAGGATCAGATTTGATTAAGATGTGCCACTTCGTGGATATCGAAGAATAAAGCCTTAGCCTGGACATGTGGTTAGATTACAGTAGCAGCCGCAGACATCAAGTCCTCCATCTACACTTTTAAGCCGAGTTTTATTGTCAAGTCTTCACAGATATTCTTAAAGGATTTGGTCTTTCATTGGTCTTTCAGATGTCCAAAACTTGAGGTAAGATACTGAGGTTTTGAGACTGGAATTGCGTAAAATGACCAGGGATCTTTGCACAGGTGTTCTTTAGTTCTTAGGACTCCCGGTCTAGGATTTACTTCTTTCAGCTGTGGTATGGATGCATGATGGTAAACTATTTATTGGTAAACTTGCTCTGAGCTTTTCCTAAGTGTATTTAGCCACATTCGTCTTTTCAACATATGTAAGCCGAAGACTAATTTTAAAAGTGCTTTTACAAAAGTAATCAGTAAGTTAATTTCGTATGACTTTGAGACACTAGAAAATAAAGTTGGATTTCGTATGACTTTGAGACACTAGAAAATAAAGTCGCACTTGCTCCGTCAATTAAGAATCTCAGTTACCTGAAACTTTTTGCTATATGCAATATTAGACTCGTAATTTATTTTTTTTTCAAAATGTGGCGACCACTGAAGAACAGTACGTCATTGTCAAGCAAGTGTAGCAAAGGATTCACCGCATTCGGAGAACAAGTCTTAATGTCTATTTTGTGATTTGTTTAAAACAAATACAATAAACCAAATGTTAAAGAAAAAATACTATGTAGGATGCTTTAAGAGGGTTTTCCGAACTGGTAAGCACATGTTTGGATTCTTTCTTTATGGATAGGTGTAGCTGTCATACACAGGTTCCTGTGCTCAAGCCTTCACGAGGTGTTTCGTTCTAATCCAGTTCACTTCATTTGAGTCATTAGTCAGAAAAAACATTTAGCAACATTAGTTACAAACACTGTAAAGCCTTGCTTCATCTCGGAGGAAGATTCTCCTTTTGATAGAATTATGATGATGCTAATGCTTGACTTTTTTTGTGGGTTTTTTTTGTGAAAATGTCCTCATTCAGGAAACTTGTAAAAATATGGTGTTAACGTGTTTTTAATAGATATATTTTTGTTCTTACAGCGTTTATTTATTGATTTAGTCAAATATAGTATTCTATATTCACTATTCACCTTTATTAAATTGGAAATACTGTACATTTAACTACTAAATCAAGTATTGTTAGGGATTTTTTTTAACCTTGCGCTGGATTGCATTTTTATTAACAAAGTTTCGAGGAAGTAAAAGTTTATTTTGTGTTTCACTGTCTGATTAATACACATTAAAGAGGTGTTAAAGAGACAGAAACGGAGGTAGAAGCAGGGAGGGTAGGAACAGACTTCCTCATTGAAGATAAACGTGTAAAATCAAGCAATCAAACTCGCATAAACACTCCCATACTCCTTCCCCGCCCCCTCCCCCACCTAAAAAAAAGTGGAAATTTATAAACTGTCATTTTCATCTGTCAGTTTTAAAACTCTTTAATATATTTTTGATGAGAGGATATCCAAGACTTTTTTTTTGTAGTTTAAACATGTATTCTAGGGCAATTTAAAGGTGCGTTAATTTCCTCCAACCTGCTATACCCTAAAGCTGTCATGTAAAATTCGTGATGGTGGCGAGATGAGGATCGCTGGATTATAACTGTCATTTGTAACTCATATCGTACTCCTTCACTATGTTATCCGGGACCTGTTGAGGATCTGGTCCATGATGGCGGGATCTTGGTTGTTGTTGTTGTTGTTGCTGCTGCGGCTGCTGTTGTTATTGTTGTTGTTGTTGTTGTTGTTGTTGTTGCTGTTTTCACAGTTGTTGTTGCTAATGTCGTCGTTGGTGATCTTCCTCTTCTTTTCTTTCTTCGTCGTCATCGTCGTCTTCTTCTTCTTTTCCTTCTTACATCTCTCCGTCGTCGCCGTCGTTGTCTTCTATCATTGTGTACAAGTGATCTTATGTGGCCTTCAGAGCGGCGGAAAGAAAACATTTAAAGGGTAATAGAAGTTGTTGTTGTTGTTGTTGTTGTTGATGAAGATGATGGCTGTAGCGGCAATATTAAGCCAGTATAGGCCGCAGCAAAACTGAAAATAATATATTGCAAACAGCATTATTTTGGAAACCGGCATCACGCTCCTCTCCTCTCCTCTCCTCTCCTCTCCTCTCTCTTTTTCTCTCCTCTCCTCCTCTCCTCTCCTCTCTCCTCTCTTCTCTTTTCCTCTCCTCTCCTCCTCTCCTTTCCTCTCCTCTCTCTTTTCCTCTCCTCTTCTTTCCATGCCTCTCCTCTCCTCTCATTTCCTCTCTCTCAACTCCTCATAACTATAAAAAAAAGGACGTAAATTGACCCATTGCAGACTCACAACCTTTTGTAATTGGATTAGCGAATTTTCTTCAGGGCAATGTAAGCCGCGGATGCTATAAATTGAGTCCTTATAAAATGCAATGGTTGGCGACGTCATTAGATACATGTATAATAAATGTTACGAATTGATTTTTGGATGCTATTTTGAGCAATTTTCCCTTTCGGATGAATGAACTTAAACAAAGGGTGAAAATGTATATTTTATTTCAGTTTGAGGCAGTCAAAATGTCATGAACAGCGATAGTTATTATGTTGTTTTGTTTTTTTGGGGGGAAAAGGAGGGGGGGGGCGGTTATTGCATATTATAGCTGACTAGACAACGAAATGTGTCATTTCTTTTAACCCTTTCAACGACAGCATTTCAGGTTTCATGGTGGAAAGAAACAGCCTAAGCAGCAAAAAAAAAAAGCAAAATACCAACGGTAGAGTAAAGAAGAGAGGCATTTACTTCCCCTTGTCGCAAGGGCCATAACTGTTACGCTGACTTAATGTTTGTGACAGATTTGTGGTTCTTTACGTCCATCTCGTCACGACGTCAAGGCATGATAACGTCGCCCTGTCATAAACCAGATGTGTCAGATTTATTTATTGTATGTGTCTGTCTGTTAGTATATGTATGTTATGTGTTTTTACACATATCTGTCCTTGTCATCGCCTTTCTGTATTTTAGTGCACGTTCTGAGTTGTCTCTCCACATTAGATAACCTGATTGCGGTTCTTTGCGACTCGCATCGTCTCCCCTTTTCCTTTTCTTATTTCACTGATTTTCTCCAGACCACGGGAAACAGTACGTTATCATTATATCTGTGAAGTATACCATGAATGGAACTTTGAAGCACATTATACACGGTCCTCATCCCCCCTCCTCCCAACCCCTCCAACAAATCCCATCAATTCCAACATTTTTTTAGAAATTATCTCATGTTCTGAACATGTACGCTTTTTAGTTTACATTTGTGTCATTTCGATTTTTTTTTTCCATATAGGCCTATGTATTAAACAGTGTAAATCTAATTCACAAAGTTTCTATATTCATCTGATTTAATTTCATAAATTATTTATTACATGTTTTGCATTTGCTGTATCGTTTACTCTCATGTAAAGTTGGGAACAGCAGCGTTCAAAGCCCGCCTGCTTAGCGCCAGTCTTCCTGAACACCATCCCCGTTTTCGGAGAAATACATAATTATGTATAGAAGATATAAAATGCCTTAAGTATATTCCATTTCTTTTTTTTTTCTCCTTTGTCATCAGATTCTTTGATCAGGATTTGAGACCTCAACAGGACATGTTAGACCAAGTGTTTTGTTTTTTTTTTCCTTTCCTAATGATTTTGTCTGACCTGTTATTATTTTATAAACTTATATTATTATTCCAAATGCCGACATCTTGGACTTTTCCTACAGAGTGACAAGTGAGCCATTGCATACCAAACCTGTCTGTCTGAATATTCTTTGCTCTTCGTTTTCACCCCGTGAAATAATGCAAAGACGATATTGGAACTAAACCATGCTAATGATGAAGCTAAAGTCGTGTTTAGCGAAAATACATAATAATCCTGTTTTATATAGATATAATAGCATTTAACAGAAACTTTTTTGTTAACTGCCAAACTTCCATGGACATAATGTGATTTAGCTCCATCCTAGCGACTAATCGTGGTTGTTTCACCAACACCTCTCTACGGATAGATGGGTTATAACAACAATTGTGTCTAAATTCGGACATCGGTATGCGAGCTTGTCATTCCACGGGCCAGTATCGGCTTGGTAAGGACAGCAGGCCGTGGATTAGAGTAACAGAGGATTTTCTCATTTGTCATGGATAATGTTAACACATGTTACTGTTCTTATGTTTGGGATTTTCATGACTTGGCTTGTATTCTACGTCGTTATGGTACTCCTCAAAACTTGTTATCAGCTGTCCATCATTCTGTGAAACTTGTTATTCACCATTC
>JAWQUT010000058.1:2052680-2067581 GCA_033807755.1 Ellobium chinense
GGGGGGGGGGCTCGGGACAGTAGGGGTTATCGAGCTGTCAGTGGCGGTGTACTAATTCTCTTGTTGGGGGATGGGGTGGGGTGAAGAGTTAGACAGAAGAAGGAGAAGATACAGAAGAAGAGTGAAAAGTTTCAGGAAGGTCGAATGGTCATTTACCTCACAGTTTTCCCACAGTGTATAGTTTGTATGTTTAGCAGTAATTGTTACATCTAGCATATTCAACAAGTACATACGTCTTGCATATCTGCAATAAAGATAAACAAACAGCTGGACACACAAACAGGGAGAGGGACAATAACATGCATATTTACGCCCTTGCAACAAGCTCCCTTAAAATTCATCCAACTCGCAGGTACTTCTTACAATGATAACTACTACAGTCACTCTCCTACTTAAATAGCTGTAATTTGTTCATCGTTATCTTACACCACGACTGGGAGGAAATGAAGAGGAGGCAGATAAGGCAGAATGAGGATGAAAGAGGGAGGGGGAAGGAGAGGCAAGAAAATCATAAGGCAAGGGAAAGAGTTGTTGAAAAGGAGAAGGAGAAGAAGAAGAAAAGAGAAGAAGAGGAGGAGGACAAAAAGATGATGATGATGGAGAAGATGATGAGAAAGAAGAAGAAGAAGAAGCATGTTTATCATACGACTATATTTACTTTCATTTTTATTTCAGGGAATGCAAACCCAAGAACGCTACCTCTTTCTCTTCAGTGATTTGCTGCTCGTAGCCAAACAGAAGTGAGTTTCATACCTTGTTGTGTAAACTGACGGTGTGTCTCTGTCGGTTTTGTCAAATACACAAACAAACAGACAAACAAACTCGGGAGTTTATTTCACAATGAGTGTTGGTTTATTTGTTATTGTTGTGGTTGTGGTTGTGGTTGTTGTTGTTGTTGTTGTTGTTGTTGTTGTTGTTGTTGTTGTTCATCTTCTTCTTCTTCTTTCTTCTTCTGTTGTTCTTGCTGTTGTTATTTTGTGAGAAGGGAACATCCTTTCGTAGTTTTGATTATTTTTTTTTGTTTTTGCAGCCTACACTTTATCCTACTACCTCAACCACACCCACTGTCTGTTTATTTGGTGATATTTCATAGCTAGCTCTTAGCTTGGTCACTATTTATTTCTGTATAATTTCTCTAGTCTCATTTGATCGTGCCAGTGCTATGTAGTTTATTCCAATCGCGCAGTGCCTGCTTGTGAATGTCTGCCTCTTCCTTCCATTTCTATACCTAGCTTCCATTTCCCCCACCCTCTCTCTCTCTCTCTCTCTCTCTCTCTCTCTCTCTCTCCCTCTCTCTGTCTCTCTCTCTCTCTTTCTCTTTTTCTCTTTCTGTCTCTCTCTGTCTCTCTCTGTCTCTCTCTCTCTTTCTCTCTCTCTCTCTCTCTCCCTCTCTCCCTCTCTGTCCTTCCTTCCCCTCCTCTTCCTCTTTTGGATTGCTCTTTCTGGTGTATTTCTTATTTATTTACTTATTTTCTTTCCCGTACGCATTGGTAGAGATCTTATGCAAATGACTGAATCTTTTCATATAATTATTTTGATGGAGTTCTGAGTAACTTCATTCAACTGCTATTACAAAATGTCATCAGCTCCATTCATTCAACTCTTAACCCTGAATCTTCCCAGGTCCAACACAGCTTTCAAGCTGAAGAACAGGGTACAGCTATGTGATATGTGGATAGCCTCGTGTATTGATGAGGTCTCCGAGCTCACCCGGCCCACAGAGAGGTCCTTCGTCATAGGCTGGCCCACCACCAATGTTGTGGCCACTTTCCCGAGGACAGATATCAAAGATGAGTGGCTGCTGAAGTTGAGCGAGTGAGTTATTATAGCCTCTGAGCATGTTGTTGTTGTTGTTGTTGTTGCCGTTGCTGCTGCCGCTGCTGCTGATGTTGTTGTAGATGTTGTTGTTGCTGCTGCTGTTGTTGTTGTTGTTGTTGCTGCTGCTACTGCTGCTGCTGCTGCTGCTGCTGTTGTTGTTGTTGTTGTTGAGATGGTCATTGTCGTGCTGGAAGTATTGATGATGATCATAATGAGATGAGCTTGTAGGCTGTAGAGTGCATATTGATGCTTATGCTGCTGTTGCCAAAGCGATGTGGTAGTATTAATGCTGGCCTTTGTGGTAGTGAAAGTGAATGATGTAATATGACGATTCAGCTTATGGTAGTTTGAATGGCAGCACTGGTGCAGCTGATCGCCCAACGCGAAAATTCTGTCCTGAAGTCCTGTGGCCCAAAGCATAATCAACCAATTTAAGGTTTGCGATAACCACTGGAAACTTCCAAGCAAAAGTAGTTTTCATTGTAATTAACGCACTACGAATTATGCATACCGCGGTGTGTACGAGGAGGCGTCTGTCTCTGAAGGTGAATTGTTCGAACAGAACCCGCCGTATACGGGAGATAACCTCAGGCAATGCAAGATAATTTGCGAAAACCGCAGTTACTTCCCTTGGGTTTTCGCTGTTGCAAACTTCAGGTCTCTCTGAAGGATAGCTGTGTTGAGTAGCAGAGAGACGGGGAGGTTGGAGACTCAAGGGGCTTAACCCAGTGAACATTTTTAAGAAAGTAGTACTTTGATTGAATCCGTAGGGAAATTGATGTATAAAGTTATACAATGTTTTACATCCCAGTCATAATATGAACCCATAAAACTACACCATACATAATTTTAATTACAGAATAATATTACAAATAAAACATATATAACAAAGTCATTGCTGGTCGCCGGCCGTGTTTCCCCCTGGTTCTTCCAAGCTCTAAAGCCAGGTACCCATTCAACATCGCCAGTACAAAATCGATGACTCTATTTCAATGATGTTTTTGCTTAATCGCAAATTTCTTTTTTTATTAAATACTTTGTGTTCAAGCGGAGTCAACTGTTTTTGAAGTATATGAATGTTTTCCACTACCCCTATCTCTCCCACCACCACTGCCAATAACAGCAAAAATACGTTAAGATTTTCAACTGCTTATCTTCATCATTGGCAATTTAATAACTATTGCTTTTCCTTCCATACTTTCAGACGAATTACAGAAGAGAAACTGAAAGATGAACATAAATCCCTGCAGCTGAAAGTTGCACCTAGGGATATTGGAGATGTGAGTGTTTAGCTACATCCAATCTATTTTTATGTTTATTACATGTTACAAATCTCCACTCTTGTTGACCACTATGACAGTCTGTGCCTGGTATCTGCACGTGATCGTGGGCTTTTCCTGTCACCATGGTCTGTTATCATTTTAACGTCTTTCTCATATTTCACTCAGCTAATCCATTCCAAAACTCAGGTTTTCTACCTTTTCCACCTGAGTGTCTCCCATCATGAACTCATACAAATACTGTGTATTCTACATTTTTGTGAATGTGTTTTCTATATTATTAAAAAAAATTATTTTGCCCCTCATGTCGGTGTGTTGACATTTCTCTGTTATACATACTCAGACTGTGAAGGCCGTGAAGTGTGTCTTATCTTTTTATTTCAATTCAGTTTTGAAGCTTTGTGAGGTTTTTTTTCCCCGTTAATTACATTCAAATTGTGTAGTCTACAGTGGAATCTCACTAACAAGTACATTTTACCGAACATACCTCAATCATATTTTTCCTATGGATTTGCATGCACAGAATCATATTTTTTTGCGATTCGGACATTGATAGTAAGTATACAACAATAATGAATATGTTTTCCACATGCAGGCATACTCTTTAATCGTTTGACTGCAAGTTTTCTACAGTAACTTATACTCGAAATATTCGTTCCCATTGTTTCCATCTTTTCCCTTATTTATATTCAAACTGTTGTGTATTCTACATGATGGTGCAGCTGTGAGTCAGTATTATCCTAACACTGTCTATTCCATGTCAATGTGCCTCCTTCATGATATGGCCACCCAGACTGTATTATTGTATTCCACTTCCAGCACACATCGCCCTGCCAGATGACCATCAACAACATTACACAGGCCAAGGATGTCTTGCTGAGGTGTCTTAATCAGATGAATATTCCCGTAAGTAACAAACATAAATCTCTTTTCTCGTTTTCTGCCTTTTATTTTGCCCTTCCGTATGCCTGACGCTTATCAGTCTGTTCATTCTTGTGTCTTTCTCTCTGCCTGGTTCGTGCGTCCATCTTCTGTCCGACCATTCACTGGGCAAGGGGAAGGACATTCAGCTGAATAAGTTATTTTTCGGATTCTTTTATCTAGCTCTCCATCCTCCCAATCTCTCACGTTTTGTTTTTTAATCACATGTATATAATAATATACAGGTTAGCTGTCTAGCACTATACTTTTCCATGTCTGTGTTTTTGCATTTCTTACTTGTTCCTTCACTGTCTCTCTCCATGAGTCCTGAGCTTTCAAGGTGAATTCGTCATTAGCACAACTCCCGACCAGTTCCAGAATTTGCTCTGTGAGGCGGGGACTCCAAAACCAAGAGACTCGCATCCTGCCTGAACTATCAACTCTCCATTTTGGAATTCAAATATCCGAATAAACTCGGCCAGACACTGAGCTCTTTCTTCTATGTGGATGTCTAGTCTAAGGATCTCTTGTTTTTCTGGAGCAATCCGTCTTTATTTAGCTAAATTTCAACAAAACGGAAGTCCTAGTTAGGGCCAAAAGTTTTTCATGTGCATGCGGAAATGGATGTATACACACGACATCAGATACCGTCAGCTTGTTAAATATGGACACTTTTTTTCCTCACGGAACACGAGTCAGAAGCACGGTGGACGTTTAACCTTATAAGTAGCAGTTCCACATGCGTTCACCACATGTTCTTCATCTCTCCTTGTCTAGAGAGCAGATGTGAATAGTGAACATTTACGGGACTCCTGTCCGAATTCAGGTTTATTTTCTACATTGCCAAAGGCACCTTGGCGGCTGTTTTAATCTGGGAGGGGAGATGCTGCCGTTTCTTTTGTATGCTCCCGATGCCATATTTATTGCGGTGACCTTGTAGACTATTTACCTCTTCAAAGGAGACATAGATTGACAGCTCTTTACTAAACTGAGAGATCTTAACTTAATATTGGAAACCAGAGACAGTTCGAGGCATGTCTCCTTATAGTCGTAGTATGCATTTAACAAAGGGCACTAGACTTTCTAATGAAAAACAAAAATGCACAGGCAGAATTTATTTGGGGAATTGGAAACGAAACATGGAACAATTTCAACACAGACGGCGCTTCAAAATAAATGGAATTAAGACAGTGGATGGAGGTATATATCAAATTTATGTTTTCTTTTTTAAGAGAGTTCACTGGATCAAGCAATGAACACAAACAGAGAGGACCTTTTTGTCCATGTTCGAGCGTGGACAGGGCGGAAACTGTATGAGCTTCAGTTTATCAGCATGTGCATAATAAATATAAAACAGTGTGAGCGGTGAAGAGATATTCAGATATATGGTTTGCCTTCCCGTCTCCAATTTCTTGCTCACCTGTCCATTGCCAGCTCGCACTAAGGGCGTCAAAAACGCATTCACGATTGGGTTCTGGTACATGTCATAGCATTAGGCATTAGTATCATTTGGAATAAACAAAAAAAAAAAAGGATGGGGACAACTAGGGAAGCATTCGATAAGCCACATGCAGCTTAAAATCTGAGAACGAAATTATTGTGTGGGAGTAGGAAGAGAGACGAAGGCTTCCTTACCTATTACTCTTTCAGAAATCATCCTCATACATCTACCTAATCTCCGACCATATTCCACGGATTCATTGCCAGGTTGTCTTCATCACTTCTCCTTATCCCGTCTCATGTTTCTTTGGTCACGTTGTCCGCTGTTTTGAGTGTTTTCCTATTTCATCCTCCTAATATCACTCTTTTTATTTTCTCTCCCTTCTCCCCCTCCCCCAAACACGCGCACACAAGCACACAAAACAATATATGAATCGCAGATACAGTTGTTTATTTTCCTCTGTCCCTTAATGGTGTCGGACGCATCCCCGTGGCCTTGTTTGCTCAAACCAACAGTCAGTGGCCAGTGGTTACCTAGTGGCAGGCAACCTTTTGTTTTCTTTCTTCGCCCTCTGGACTATTGGCAACCGGAGACTGACCTTGTTGTGAGACACGCTATGTAGACGTGGCCAGTGCTCCTGAATGACTTTCATGACCATTTCAAGGCCATCATAGTTTCGTCAGTCCAATTTTCGCGAGTTTGAGTCCAGTACTCATGTCACTAGTGTAGTATGGTTGTTGGTAGTGAAGTTGTCAAGAGTCGGGGCTTTGAAGTAGTTCCAAGCTTAGAGGAAAAGTCAGTTGCGATGAAGAACTTAAGGGTACCCAAAACATCTTAGCAACTTGATGGCCATGACCTCGAGATATTGGCAAAGAGAGATCAGATGTCTGCAGTTTTAGGTCAAAAGTCGCCTGTAGCATTGGAGGCTAAGAAATCAGGAGTCAAGGTTTCTGTCATCTGAAATCTGAATGATTTTGTTTTCTTTCAAAGTTACAGTTCTTCTATTACTGTTAACTGCAAACTAGCAGAGAGAAAGCGCATGAAGTCTTGTTGATATTTAAGATGCTTAACAGATAATATTAGAAGGAAGTGAGTAAATGGATAAACTTCAGGAAACGTCAGGAAAAGTCAGGGTAACAATTTCTCTTGAATGATAATATATTTTGTATCCCATAAAGAAGAATTCGAGGGGATTGAACAAAGATGAAATGGAGGAGAAAAGTGAAATGCTGAAACTGTAGCTCTGTTCCATTGTAGCCAGCTTGAAGGCCAGTTCTAAAGACTGAATATTAATTCAGCTTTCTCTTCCCCCCCCCTCCCCTCACCCCCCTCCTACGTCCCACTTCCCCTTCCCCTCTTCCCCCTCCTCCCCTCCCCCCAAAATAAGTCATGTAAATGTGTATCGATGTTTTTTAACAAAAATATGTTTTCTCTCTCTCTATGTCTCTGTCTCTCTCTCTGTCTTCTCTGTCTCTTTCTCTCTCTATCTCTGTATGTGTGTGTGTCTTTCTGTCTGTCTGTCTGTCTGTCTGTCTGTCTCTCTCTCTCTCTCTCTCTCTCTCTCTCTCTCTCTCTCTCTACCTACCTACCTACCTATCTGCCGCATTTACATCCTCAGTGTTGGTCTTGATTTCTCATTAATACGTTATTAAAAGTTTGTATCAGGACTTGTCGCCGTTCGGCTGTCTTGTTTTCATTGTGCATTATGAATGATAGATTTTATATATGCAGTCTGTAAACTATAAACCTTATTTTCAAAGTAAGAGATTGTTTACCAAACTCTGACGTGATCTGAAAGGTTTGATTGCCAGATATTTATATCTAATCGCACTCCTTTCTGTCACGATGAACTCACAATTTGTTAGCTGCTTCCTAACTCCCCTTCCCGTCCTTTCCAGAACCGGTTCTCTTTCGGTCCTTTCTAGAAGTCGCTTTCGTGTCTTCTCCGGAAGCCCCTTCCTGTCCTGTTCCCTTCAGAGGTCTCCTCTCTGTTCCTACATGAAACCGTTCGTCTTTCGCATACCTCTTGCCCAATCACACTCAGTTGCCCTTGGACGACACGGCATGACGTTTTTGGCTCTCCTCACTGAACTGCTCCAAACAATCCAAACAATGTTTTAACGTCTCTGTGACCGCTGGTCGAGCCAAAATGTGAAATCGTCCCCTCAGAATTCAGATTACACTTTTTTCTTCGGAGAGTGAGGACGAGGTGAAATGTTTAGTTTTTGATAGTGTCGGTCGCGTTCAGTCGCACTGCTGCTGTTGTGGAAGTCACACGATTAGCCACGTATAATCTATATGTGATAGCCATTTGGAATTGTACCCATTCGGTATCATAGGATATAGTAGAAAAACTATTCACTGATGGTGGATTTTGAAGCCTGCAGAATACGAATCTACTACTGCATTTTGTGTGGAGTGACACTGAAAACAAACATGTGAACTTGAAGCTCGACACAATCAGACACCGACCTACAACAAATCTGATAAATCAGACACTTTAGGACTTTGGTTGTCTTAGTGTCGTGTAGATTGCAGATGTAGGGAAGCAGTGACTCGGTGGTTAAGTATTACATGTGATTTGTTTTATGAATTAAACAGTCTTATTACTGTGACATCATACTGAGCAACGATTTGGTTACATTAGACCTGCTATAATTTATGAATCTATTGCCATGTAAGCATCAGCCCCTTTGGAAGTGTTGCGCTTTGTGAACGTTGCAAGTGTGTAGAATTAAGCCTAACCATGTAGCGAGCTACATAGAGCATCATTTAGGAGCCAAACTCTGTTGTTTCATTTGAAGTGGAACCTTATAAGGATATTATTTATCGACAAGCTTACTAGAAGATACCTTTGTCGGTTTAAACAGAACGTCAGCATAGACGGAGATGTAGACTTTATTGACTTCTGTCATTTGGAGAAAACTATAGACCTGAGATTAATTGTAAAGCTTCTACACAACTATACTGCTACAGTCTCCAAGTCAAACATACACGCTGATGAAATTCCACCAGGCCCTGTCACAAGGTTTTAGTAACCTGCTCTTGAAGAAATGGGGAAAGTCAGTTTCGCCTTCGGGCAGCTCCGATCCCGACCTTGCATATCATGCTGTACCAATGAGACTTCCGGTAAGTGGATGCCAGGAGGTGACTGTGGTCTACGAGCTTACGTTGTTGATAGTTTTTGTCGTTTGAAAATTTAAACAAATGTTCGTACCATTGTGTCTGGAATAATATGCAGCAAAAGAACAGTAGTTAAGCAATGAGAAGAAGGGCAAAAAGGTGATAGATTGTGTTGAAAGCTCAGAACGTAGCAAAATGGCTTAGTCTGAATGTCATTACCAGCAGACAGTACCCATTCATCGATTGGGATTGCCATGTTTGAGCAGTAAATTTGTAGTGCAGGGTATAATGACTATACTGATTCTGACAACGAAATGATGTCATGCCTATTTGAAACCCACTGTAAGTGGAAGCCGGTGTAACAGTTTTAAAGTACATGTACAGTATATCGCCCCGAACTTACCAGCTGGTGGTACATGTGGGATGTCTCATCCCACTACTGAGATTTCTGTTTTGAGGGACAGCTCTCGCTAATAAATGAACGCGTACAGTAGGGATTTTTTTCCGGAATAATGTAGATCTGGAGTCTAACTACTTAAGTTCTTAGAATCATGGTACTTTTCGTCTTTGTAAACTGATGCCGAAAGGGAGGAGAGATGTTAAATTTAAGGGAAATATGTGTATCTCAACAAAGGTACTCCACAATTCATACGTGTGAGTAGATATTTTGTGAATATGGTCAGTTTCATATGTATCGTTGCTTCCAATAGGTAGCTTTAGTGTAAAACTGGTAAATTGTGGCTGTTTCGCTTAAGTACCATGTTCGCCCGCTACATCATCGATTTTAAACTTTTTTTTAAAATTTTCTACTGCTCAACGGCTCAATCTTCTCCACATGTTATTTGTTGATCCCTTACCCGGATTTCACTAAAACAGTTCCTTTTCCCATTGATCTGACAGATGTACATTTTTCTTAAGCTCGGACTTTCTTGTGTTCACGTCTGTGGTTTGTTTACCCAGTCAGTAATAATTAATACCAGAAACATCTGGTTGAAAGATTATTCTGATCTGTGCAAAATTCAGTGTGCACCCTCTTACCCCAGATGTCAATTAAAAACGTAAACTAAACTTTTCCTAACCTTTGTTGTTTAATAAACTTAAGGGGAGTAGTTTAACAAGAACATAAACAAGATCAGCAGCAGCAAGTTGCTGAAACTGGTCAATGCTGCTTAAAAGCCACAGCTTTGCATCTGCCTTTTGGTACATTCAAGAGTTCACCTTGCTCTTTCTGAATGGTAAGAAAATTTCTTTCTAGAAAAGTACACTTTTCAATAGCTTTTGGTGTAGACATTTTTTTAACTGATCATAAAACACATACACCGTTTCTCTTGAGCAAAAAAAAGACAATAAAAATATAGCACTCAAAGCATTTCTCGGTTCATCTGTTGCACCGATGAACTGTTAATATTCCCCCTTTAAATGCCATTGACCGCTGCGACGGAACATGGAAACAAACACGCTCTGGATGCCTTGCATGCTGACCAAAAATGAGCAAACACAATATGGAACATGACACACGAAAAGGGACTTCCGTAGACTGGACAGTCGGTGCTCATCAATGCCAGTCCACACAAGTCTGTGGAGGTGAAGCTCTTTAGCATACCAAGTTGAGGTGGTCATCTAGTTGGTTACTGATTTCATATACATTAAGATGATAAACAGGACCCTGCGCTTATACCAACTTGCTTAGTTGCCTAATCTAGTTATCGGGGTCTCGTTTATCCTCTTGTACCTAACGTCAACTAGTTAGCAAAATCAGACTGACGGAGGAGGGCGTAAAGGGAACATAGTAATGAATTTTTATTGCACCTTGATAATATACACCATACATCTTTGTGTTGACAAAATGTGATACACTTCAGTGCTTAATGATGGATTTTGGGATGCTCACCGCATCGACTGATAAGAATACAAACTTTGTTCGAAAGAGTGTTTATTGCTGCTCTGAAATGGCACCATATGATATGCGTACTACATAAAATGTAATGATAATTCGATAATGAGCATACCCCGACACTAAGCTATCGTGACAATCAGTGTGCAGGGCGATTTACTTTGTTTCATTATGAAAATATTGTTGCTTAACATCTTTTTCACCTTAGTACAGAATTTAAGAAAAAAATGTTCTTCCATTAACGATGTGTTTTATACATTGGAAGCGTCATTTTATGATGTTAAATTTATCTTCTTCTGTCTTCTGTTCAGGGCAAATCGTGTTAAGCCGTTTTTGCCAAAACGGGCAACAAAATCACCTGGGGTACTAAAAATAGAGCAGGAAGGGAAGAGAGACGGACAGTAATCCCAAGAGGAGATTGCGTATTGTTTGAATCTCCGAGATGCAAATATAGAAGTGTCCGATCTCTTCCCAAGAGAGCGTGCTTCGCACTTGGAATGAACTCGAAGATCACGCAGATTGTGAGGAAATTTGTTTGGACAATGTGCCTCCAGTGTGCAGGCGTGAAAAAAAATGGCTTAGATGAATCATAACTGCTCTGACATTGGATGAGATTGGGGGTAATGCACTCAGAAGTCTGAAGCCACGAAATCTTGTTTTGTTTTATCTTTTTCTGTGGTCGATTCGGATTTTATTGTGTTTGGTTTAAAGGTGTCGTGAACTTTTTATTAAGTGTAGTAGTTGGATCAGAACAGTATTTAGACTACTCTTTATGGATCTCTTTGTACTTAAAACAAATATGCTCGGTTTTTCTTTTGCTCCTGCCCAATTTTCTATATTATGGGTGTCTTCCTCTCCGTCCTTCTTTTTATCATTCGGTTGGGTTTTTTTTGCCTATTAAATTTTTACCGTCTATCAAAACCTTATTTCTTTCTTCCAGTCTGAGTTGATGATTTCACCATTTCCCCCCGCTCTCGCACACAGACAATATGGGCCAAAGGGTTATCAACTCCCTCGCATGTTTTTAACTCCTAGGGCAGTTAACTCTTTGCCCTGTACGAGTAGAGTATATCGAGGAGTTAGAAAATTGTGAACTTTTCTTGAAGTTTTTAACATCCGGTGAGTATTCAGAGTGATTTATCTCGTCCCCGCACTTGACCTCAGCTCTTACTCTTCACGCCCATCTTCTCATCGTAATCACGCGAGCAAGAGACAAAGATAAGGTCATATTAAGATGCTATAGAAACTGATCAGAGATAGAGATGTCATATTCATTGCTGTAGCAAACAACTCATATGCTGGGGGGGACCATTTTAGAGAGCACAGTAGTTAAGAGCGGAGATCACTCATATTAACAAGGACGACGGGCATGAGGGGAGGAGTCACTCTTAGGGTTACAGACATATTGAAAGGGCGGACACCGTCACAGGCAGTCAAGTACGCTACCAATTATAATGTCTCTCTGCTGTATCCCAGTCTCATGCAGTTTTTTGGTTTTTTTTATGGTCGGAAACGTGATCTCCTCGAAATCTCCTCGCAACTGAAATCCTGACATGAGCTTAGAACGCAATTCACCTTTCTGAATCAGCCGGCCAGGACAAGCAGTTTCGTTTGCCATGAGCTGGGAGTGAGGCTCGACAGTGTGAATGATTGGGTAATGCTTATAGTTAGTGGTAAACAAGCGATGTGATTGGAAAACAGAGCTCCGCAGTAAATGAAAGCGGGCGTCGGCTGGCCTAGTTTTGCTAGTCTACGTGGAAAGTTTTCCTAAGCTTTTCTGAAAGGTCACTTACGATACCGGAAACGGCTAGGATGAAGCACACTTCAGGCAACATATATAGCGGCAAACATCAGAGTCTCCCAGACAAACATTTGCATCCTAGATGTTGCGCTGCTGAGTGGCAACTCGTGACGGTTAAGTCAACATTTGTAAATATTTGCTGGCAAAGGTGTTACTGTTACGTAATGTAGAGAGTTCTACTCTAAGCTTTTTGATCCAAAACCGGAGGCAATATGTAAGAATTAAAGACAGATCAGGTGGATTTTAAGAGGAGAGTGATTCTTAATTATAATCTCTCTCTCTCTCTCTCTCTCTCTCTCTCTCTCTGNCTCTCTCTCTCTCTCTCTCTCTCTCTCTCTCTCTCTCTCTCTCTCTCTCTCTCTCGCTTATGCCATACTTTTTTTGGCATCGGTATCGCTTCGGCAAATCTGAGAAGACTGGTCATCACTCGTGCAGGTTAGGCAACCCATTCTTCATTCTTCAAGCATGTCTTACTTTTACCACGGTGTTTTCAGGGCGTTATTTCTACTCGTAGACTGACCACTGTCGGGCTGATATTTGTTTCTGTAATGAACTCATACTCAGATCTCTCTTGCTGTCTCTCCTCTCCTCTCTTCTGTCTCTCTCTGTCTCTCTCTCCCTCGCTCTCTCTCTCTCTCTCTCTCTCTCTCTCTCTCTCTCTCTCGTTTCTCTCTCTCTTTCTATATTAATATTTTTCTCTATTTTCTGTATAATGGACGTTTGATTGTTTGTTTGCTTGTTTTTTTCAGGAGAGTGAAGCCAGTGACTATCAGCTGTGGGTGGTATCGGGCAAGGAAGGATCGCCGTATCCTCTCATAGGTAAGAGAGAGAGAAAGAAAGAAAGAAAGAAAGAAAGAAAGAAAGAAAGAAAGAAAGAAAGGAAGGAAGGAAGGAAGACATTTTTGGAAGGAAGGAGTCACAACACATAATGATGGTGGGAAGATTGCAAGAAATAATTCAATGTTGGCCATGGGGAGTCATGGTATTTATAAGAATTATGACATGCCAAAAACAAGTTTTTGATTGCAACAGAATGCTGTGCCTGGGCATGGTAACGTTGATTTACATGCACTGCGCCAATGTTGTGATTTGTTTTGTTTGTATTTTGTTTGGTTTTGGTCATTAAAAAAACAAACCATTGTAGTCTAGTCTAGTCTAAGCCGCTTCGTCCTGAAATAGATTATATTATTTTATCTATGGCCTGCTTCATTCTTCGTTACGAAAAAATTCTTAGCACTTGACTTTTATCCTCGATAGCGTTCTCGGTTGTACTAGACTAGATTAGATTTGTTAATCTCTGTATGGAAACTTGCAGTTGTGAGTCTCGATCTTAGAAAAGGGACCTACGTTCAGCGATGCCCGCTTATCAACTTCGAGCGGCCTAATCCATCAAGGTTGGTGTTTGGGGAAAAAGTCATGTAGGGAAAAAAATCAGTCGGGAAAACGCTTATTTCTGAGCAGATATAAAGTTAACTTTGATGATATAAAGATGAGTGTCATGTTTTCTAATAATCTACTGTTGCGGAGGCATTGCTCACACTTAGTGTGGTTCACTTTGCAGACTTTAGGAGCTTCAGAGCAGGATGAATGGAAAGGCCAGCCTGTGATTTTCGTAGTTTTAAATCAAACATCGTGATGTAATAACCAGACCCCCCCCCCCCCCCCCCCCCCCCCCCCCCNACTTCAAAAAACAAAAATACGTCACGAATAGCCACTGATGGCACTGTATAACTTCATACTTCAGATGTACGGTCTGCGTTTGTGCTTCCTACTCAAATCACCAAATAATTCTTGATATTTTTCGACGATGTATTTGTTTGGTCAGAACTGACTTTTTCTTTTTCGGCTGACTTCTTTTCTGCAGTAAAAAAAAGGCAAGTGACTATTTTTTTCCCGTTGACTTTCATTCCAAGCAATGGTGTGGAGAAGGTTATTGGTACTGGTAGGGTCTGTCCAAGCTCTTTCGTTTTCCTCTGTTCTTTAATATTTTCCTGATGATATTATTGTGTCCATATTGTGTCGAGTCCACGGTTTGGTGTCGCCCTCTATGACCAGAAGCGCTCTGCTCTATGCTCTGTATAGACTGTTCCTAATCAGTCATCTCGTATAACTCTCAGTTTTGATCTGAGCAAGTGAATGTAATTAATAAAATGACTGTGTCAGCAAACTCGCGTCTGAAAGTAAAAGATGAATCAGCCAATAAAAGCCGTAGCAAAAGACTACAACAACCAATCAAATTCCTCTGACAGTGGAAGAGTAGAAAGCAAAAAAGTAATGATTGTTGGGATTGTGGGATGACCGTGCATGCAAAATAACTGAGAGTGGTCTGTTAGATGATACCGGAAATGGAACGTGTATGATGTATGAGCACTGTAATCTATAATTAGTCACATTGTGTGAGATGATACAGCCTTGAGACAAAAGCCTACCCTGAAATTAACCATGTCATGAGTTTGTCTGAACTCAGTTAATTTTGTAATATTAAGGCAAATGCTTCATGATAGACAAAACACCTTTTTCTGGTGACGCGCTTCATACAGACACCATAGTACGAACTGCTTATCAGACTCTTTGTAGAAGTGACATTGTTAGAAAGCTGAGATAATACTGTTTTGCGGTGGGG
>JAWQUT010000058.1:2067613-2084006 GCA_033807755.1 Ellobium chinense
GGGGGGCAGATATGTCTATGTGGGAATAAGACAGTGTTGATAAGGGTGCCAGGGCCGCTGGATAAAGAGACATGTATTGGTCACGCGTAGTTCCTCGTGTAAAGTCATTTAGTACGGAGAGCCTATAAGGTAAGGTGCACTTTGTAGTCAATCACTTGTAATATTTTTTTAGTTTATTATATGGAAACAGCATTTTAGTAAATCTTTGCAGTTTAGAAAGAAATACCGAAATACTCCATCTCAAGTGAAAAGAGAGCCCGCGTTATGTTTCCAAAACTGAGGAAGAGGTATTTCTTTTATAGATCAAAAATTGCCATACTATATCGGATTAAATACTTCACTTGCATTTGAATTTTCTCACTGCGTCTCAAAAATTCGCTCTGAACTCTTTATTATTAACGCCGGGAACTCGTCTTGTCATTGCAGGGAATGCGCACATATAGTAATGAAATGATAACGAAAAGTTAGCCGTTACTTTGTTTTTGTCGACTCAAAAGAAAAGAAAAGCTGCGTGTTATTTTTGTCATGCTGACTCTCCCTTTCCTAATGTCCATCTACTAGCAGCATTCAAAAAGCTGATTTACTGTTTCTATTGTCGCAGCACAGATTTAATTTTGATCATATGGGGACCTCATATTTTTCCTCAGCCAAATTTATTTTCTTTAAAGCTGTGACGAAGGGATATTTATGGCTCTGTTTTTCCTACTCCTACGGTGTTTTGTCACAACACAAAGGATTGCATAAGAGATATCTGAATGTCATTAGTTTGCTGCAGCAGTTACGTAGTTTGTGATTATGTATCACAGATATTTCAGACGAGGAATTCAATAGATTGACTAATCTATCGATAATGTCCAAGATCATTATTGAATTCTGAGAAGCTTACACACCTCCAGCAGCTCGCTCACCTGAATTTTGGCAAGTGGAATAATATGCATAAATGGTATCAAAGAAAAGGGAATATTTTACAGGCCTGCTTAAGAAAAAAAAGCAATAGTTGCCTTGAGCCTTGGCTATATTTAATACCTATACATTTAATACCTTTGAGTGAAACAAATAAATTAGTTTTTGAAAACTATGGTGCAAAGGAATAGAAAACATTTCTCCCATACCGGGCGAAGACTTGAAGCCAGTGATGAATAAAGTTTAATGTTGACACGATTTAAGAGATATTCATCGTCTTCCACTTCGGTACCGATGAGTCATGACCCAGCAGTGATTACTTGAAGTTCATCCATTCTGCACTCGTCGTCAGCCTAGAAGCTTTCTTTGGTTCGGATTGGCTTTGTGTATCTTGAGATGAGTCGGCACATATTTGAGGTGCAAGCATCACTTACATTTGCCGTTTTCCTCACCGGGCGGACGTCCGCAAGCAGCGTTGCTTTGTTTTAATTAGTTCTATTTCAGGACTCCCGTGTCCGCAAGCCCGCCGCAAACAGCAGTGTAAATCCACACAGCTGGTCCACTGTGGCTCGTCTTGGTCCGTCATTTCCTGTCTACCTGGGAAGGACACAGAAGAGCAGTTCCGACGGATTGTCGCTATGTCCGCTGATGCTATTTCTGACCGAGTCTTAATGAGTCCTGACGGACATAGTGCGGCGCAGGGAGCGAGGCAGAAGTCAAACTTAAGTGCATTCATAGACTGTCTCTTTAGTTTCCTTTCTCTACATCCAGACTTGTCACACACAGCACATTCTTAAAGTCTGAATAAAATGCATTACGCATCTATTGCGAAAACATGCAGTATGTAACTGCATAAACAAGTAAACAAAAATGAGCCTTATCATGATACCATTTTGCAACCGATATCATCATGTCATTTGTGCTTTATCAGCATGGCAGTGAGTGGATGTTATTCGTAGGCAGTCAGTATGTACACAGATGGTTGGTCATTATATTGGTGAAAGTAGTTCTATTGTATTTTAGTGGGTTGCTGTTGTTGTTGTTGCGGCAATGTATAAATAGCTTAGTAATGCATCATTCTAGTCTCTCAGTAATTCATACTTTCGTTCGCACCTAACTGGAAATACCCATCAGATCATAAAATGCGCAATATTATGCTCGTGGTTGACGCAACTCTCAAATACGACCTTACTGATAATTGTTCGTCTTTTTAACATAGTGTCACTTGTGCTGTTCTCTTCTGTAGCTTATCTCAGTGAAAAGCGCATTGGGTGCGAATCCTTGTTGCCCAGGTTACGAAAAACATTGACAATGAAACATTGAAACCATCGACGACTGGTCATGCAGAGTTGTTTTCTTACCCACATTTCTACAGCATTAAAAAGCCAAATGTAAACATTCTCAGCGTTGACAAAACTCCGTCACAACAACAGGAGACTGTGAGAAGAAAAGGCCCGGCTGGTCAGGCAGTGTCTCTGCATTTTGACCCCTCAAGATCAATCCAGCTCAGACCAATTTCAAATCCCTTCTGCCCCCGCCCCCGAAAAGAGCCATATTTTGCCGAACAAAGTTGCGTCTACTCTGTTGACAACGAAACGAAATGAAAAGTATTGTCACAGGGATTGAATGTTCAAAGATATCAAACGAATGACTATCAGTGTCGCCCCAGGTGTTTATTCAGGGTGGGGTCATTACGACACTGAGCAATGCATTACGCTTGCCTCCCCTGGAGCCCCTAGATAATTGTCGCGTCGTCCCATAAGGCACAAAGAGAAAGTTGCGCGTGCGCTTGTAGTGTACACACTGCAGATGGCTAGAGAGTTAAACTCAGTCATGTTGTGTTTCTGATAGTATTTTGCGTTTCTGATAGTACAAGTATTTAGAGCACATCTTCAATGTGTATCATATTCACACAGACATTTGAAACAATTGAAAATGTACACATTTCTTTCTTTGTATATGAGAAGGGGAACACTTCGAATCATCAATAGGGATTTCCCAATCTTAGTGGGAGATATTGTGTCCTAAGGGCAGAGCTACCCCAGACACAGTGAAACTCGCTGTTTTGTGAGATTTTCATCACTAACATCTAGCTGCCATTGAATCCCTTGCGTCAACTTTTTGATGCTTATCCTTTTGGGCTTACGGAAGAGGGACGAAGAAAAAAAGTTGGTAGTATGAGGCACAATTTTTGACATCTCTTTGTGCGAACACCAACATGTTCTTTGGGCCCAGAAACTGACGCAGCAAGCTGCTACACCTCTTGTTGCTGAACTAGAACCATTCCTCAGAATTGTCAGAAACCATGTAGAATTACAGTTTTGGACTTCAACAAACAAGCAGTTAACAGTTTCTGTATTGTTGTCAGTCATATTCTTCAGCTAAGCTAACTGTGTATGGCTAATAGTAAAGCACGTAAAAAAAAAAAGGGGNGGGGGGGGGGCTTGTGAAATAAATTCGTATAATTTAGAATTGGAGAAATAAAACTTAAACTAGTTATGGAGTCGTAAGGGCTCTGAAGAAGTTGTGAATGAAAACAGACACCTTGTCAGAAATTGCCGTACGAACAAGCCTGTTTGGATTACACTGAGCAATACTCATGAATGCAACAAGCTTTCAAGCTGGCCATTTATCTTAATCCGGAAACCGATAGTCCATGGAGTGGATTAGGTAAAGTCTTTTAACATGATAAACAGAGTTGGCCACAGTTTAAGACCGCTGACGCGGTATTATAGGGCTATACTATACCATACTATAATTAACATGTCTTGTTATATAATAAAAGATTGCTTCTAAATCGATCAAGGTTATTAGAAGCAAGTAAGAGATACATGGTATCATTTACTATGCTACTCAGTGATAATACTTGTAATGTTCAAGGGCATCTCTTATCATGTAAGAGGACAAAAAAATCCTTCGACCAAATAGTGAATATCTTGGGATCTCTATCTCCACGATACTGCGATAGGTATTTGTCCACGTCATCCAGACAGGTGATTCCTGCGCTAATGACAAACGTACACATGGGGGTCTAATGTTTCAAAGGCGTTTGATTTTGCAGGAAAGGGTTGATTTGTTTCTTACTGTATTAAAATTGTAACATGTTATTTACATGTAATGTAGGAGCAAAACCTAAACTCACATGCTGTTGTTCAGTGTGTCTCTAACGATACATTCGTCTGAGCAATACAAAGTTGAAAATTATCTTTTTCGGAGGTCTTATCGACAGTTCTATGTGTGTAGAACCTTTCGTCATGATGATCATTTTATGTCAACGTCAGCGGAGCATCATTCGTGAATGCTCCTCTGGAGCTTGTCGCCAAGGGCATGGATACAGCCTGGATGGATACATCTGTGTAATTGATCTGCATGCGACAGGTTTATTGGGACCATAGCGCGGACCTGTACAATAAGGATTAGAGCTAATTTATATTGCATTGACTGTGTAATGTATTAAGTCCGTTTGTCTTGCTTGAAGCATGATTATCTTTGTCAGGGCTGGCTAATGTCAAATGTTCAGCGACCTTTAGTAGAGGCGATATCTTATAGGAATGAGGCTTACATAAAGAGATATTTATTAGCGATCACTCCAAGTTTTGCTGAAATTCTTTACATTGCCATCAGGCTTTGGAAAGTTAAGTTTGTGATGATACAGTTCTTGTGATTTGTATCACATTCTATCAATCTTATGATGATTATTATCTCTGCAGGTCTTTTCCAGTCTAGTTAAAGTACACCATTTCAGAATTAACAAACCAGTAGCAATAGCAACATTATCGAAAACTGGAACATCTACTCAGGTTCGCAGAAACTGATACTGACGCACTGTGGTATGTAATCTAATAACCAGTAGAATAGGCCCGCTAATTGAACTGCCACATTTCCATGTCAACAGGTTCTGATGTAGAACTTCAATTCCACCTGTCAAGCTTTCGAAAAGCGGTGGTTCATTGTTACAGCGATTTGCAGTACTGCTTCATATTTACCTCAATATCATGAGTGCAGGGTCGTTACCAACAGCCCTTCTCCGTGGTTCTTACCCATGGAGAGGAGGGGGCGGAAGATAACAAGGCCTTCAAAGAAAGGAGGTGAAAAATAGGATAAAAAGATAAAACACCAGGAGAGATGATGAGGGAAAGGGAGAGAAAGAGAGAGTAGAGGAGGGGGGNGGGGGGGGGGGGTCATTCAAAGCGAGGGTGTTGCATGGAAGGGGAGGCAAACGAAATAGTTACGGTGCTGCATGAGTGTTGAGAATTCAAACCTTTTGATACAATGACACGATAAAGCGTGCCCAACTTCTACCTGTACCACTGTTATGGCCATGTCCCATCAATTCGTCCAAGGCTGGTTACCTTTCCTTTGCGACATTTACAAGGACTGAAGTCGGTTACGATGGTGATATTATGCCTGTCGCCTGCAGGGTATACTTGATAATTTACGAGGTGAATTTGTGTCCCCTACTTCAGTCACCAAGCGTCCATTGTTTGACATGTCGCCATGGAAACGGAGTCGGAAGAGCTTCAAGAATAACCGGCTTACCTCCACTTTCCCTTCCTCTCCCCCCCCCCCCCCCCCNCCCCCAAACCATTCAGATTCTATTGCGTTTTAATAGGGTTCAGGGTAAAAGTTTGACTCAGAGAGCTGCGGGGAGCGAAGGTGTCTCCTTTGTGACTTTGTACACGACAAACAGTGGCGGCACCGATGAAAATGTCGAGGAGAGGGTGGAGAATTAAGGCAGGGTTTAAAAATTTTGACCCAAAGATATAGCTTAATGGTTTCGCTGGGCAACCTCCGCCAAGCTTAGTCTCCCCTCCTTTGTGAAGTAAAGTATACGCCCGTGGTAATGAGCCAACCCTGTCGCGTAATGATTGGTCAGTGTGATCGGTTTGTTTATCTAAGAAGTGAAGCGTGTTGGGGGCCGGTTTCTACTTTGTTACACAAACGTATAAAAAAGAATGGGGGTTTTCAGCGGTAGTTTAAAGTTGGTTGCCTCAAAATGTGTGTGGCGATCTTTCTTATTTAGTGAATGATATCATACAGAAGGTGGCAGAGAATCTGGACTTGCTTTCCTTTCGTTGTGTCGGATTTTGGATTGTACACTGCCAGCCGGAAATTTGAAGTTGCAAGTGTGGATTAAGTACCTTGTTTTAATTGTATATATGTGTGCTTGCTGTGTTCTTTTACAAGACGTGAATACTTTCTGGCTACTGACTTAATACATTCAGGCTATCGGACTTCAAGTGGTTTGCTATGGATTTATATAACAGATTTATATAACTTACTAGACCACAGAAGAGACCTTAAATTAAGGAAGATTGTCCTAGTGCTGTCCTAATATCACTGGCCAGAACGATGCTTACAAGACGTTCATTTTGGGTGCTGAAGGTACTGAAATAATGGGACTAAAAGGTCACAATTTTAGGCTGTACTTCCGAGGCAAAGGTCTGTACTTTGTCTTGATGAATCCACACTGCTGCAGCTGAGAAATACTGTATTATTTGATATCAACCACCGACCTCTCCACATCCAGAATAGGTTAAAACACCATGATAGCAATGATAAACTGGATTGTCTTATTTAACTGACACAACCGAACCGTGTAGCGACTAAGTCTGTGAGGATCTCACACAACTCATCCTTTGCCACCATGCTTCTGTGGGGAGCTATGAGTCCGAGTAGAAGGAGAGTGACTTTGAGCCCCGCTAGGCGTCTCTTTGGATTCCCTTTGGCTGAGAGACACAGCAACGAGATTCGGCCACACGAACGCAAGCGTGAGTATATTTTTAAAACAGAATAGATCGAGGGTTAATAACAGCTTATTTTTGATGGTTGTGAGCAGATAACTTGGAGGCTGAGAATGAACAACAGTAACGGTTTAGAAATGTCATCTTGAAACCCCAGCGCTAAAGTGTGTATGGCAGCAGGTGGGTAAAGATACAGCCAGCTAAGTCTTGGTTTCAGGGCTCAAAGCATGTTGAACGGCGAGGATGGATATTCTTAAAGAATTATCAGATACATTTTATGATTGAAAGAGAAACCATGCATTTTTGGGTACAGAGTGGAGATAGTGAGGTTTAAGAGATGTAGCATATTATGTCTGTTCTCTTGATAGCCCCCTTACTCACCTAATCTCTCATCGTCATGGAAAGAAGTAGATGTTGATGATATAAAATAGTTCGACCGGTTTTACCGACCGGATAATACCGACTGTATTACTGGTTGATTCTCACTAATTCTGTCACTCGCTTATTGCCCACTTACTTACTCATTTATTTTGTCACTCACTCGCTCAAACATTTACACTCACTCACTCACTCACTCACTCACTCACTCACTCACTCACTCACTCACTCACTCAATCAAATCAGTTAACCAGTCAATCAATCAATCAGNTCACTCATTCACTCACTCACTCACTCACTCACTCAATCAATCAATCAATCAATCAATCACCATCATTTTGCACTAACACTCATACACACTATAAGTCTTGGATGGACAAAACTTTATGCGCATTTAATGCATATTGTCTAGGCCCTTCAAGGGCAAGGCACTGCGCGTTTGGAAAACTCTGGAGACACCGCAGCATTCCATTAATGAGACAAAGCGCATGGAGAGAGGCCCAGCACAACACCATACTCGTGACAAAAAGAACTGCAAACATATCTTAAATTGCATGTGCATGCCAGACAGGTAATCCGAAACGTTTAACTGCCCCAGTCCCCCTCACCAGTGGCGACCCCAGATTTCTTTGGCGTTTTGAATACCATCCCGGTGCACTGTCACCTTCTCTGTACTGGATGCGATGAATTTTGAGTGCAAAATGCGATGTTATGAACTGCCAAATAACGTGGCCTGGGTCACGTTTTGCCCCAAGACCGTTCATGTTCAGAGAACTCACGAGCTTCTATGCAGAAGTGCTCACCCCTATTGTAGGGGAAGGCGGAGGGGGAGATAGGAAACCATCATCACTTTAAAATTTGGATTTCATTTGAATTTTCTTGAGGTTGGACATCTCGCGCCCTCTCTCGACCTCTCTCCTCCCTCCTCCACACCCCAAATATTTACATCACCCTCAACGATGTCTCTCACCTCATGACCCCTCCCTCCTCCCCCACCTAACTCTCCATTTAACAAACATTCGAAGGTGTTGCATTTTCATCGGCTCTGTACGCAACGTAAAGCGGTCGGTCACCGCAGTTGAGAAGATTGTAGAAACTGCGGCTATTTGATCTGGAGACCCTGAACTCAAGGATGAGTCTGGAACGTTAGAACAGAGGTCACCGTTGGCCATAAAATTGCAGAAATGCGGGGACTAATGAGTGTTCGTTCCTGCCCAACCATTGTATCAAGAAAACTTTGCTTATTTTCTAAAGAGAGGTAGATCGAATTAGTTGACTTCCTATTTTCTAGTCGCCTTTGTTTCCTTTCATGTTTTGCCTCACAATGTAATGAGTCTAGCTGCTTCATTACAATCACCTAGATATGTGCTTGTATTAGAATTACTTCGATGAAAAGTTCAGATGTTAGAAATTATATAGATCTAGTGTGCAGACCTTGAATACCTTCATCAGCTGTGCTGAAGATAATCTTTAGTTACCGATGGCTTGAGACTGCCGTAAACTTCCATCAGTATGACCACCCGCTCACGACTGACATGAAAGTGATAGGACTTGACAGGAAAAGTTAGGGAAAAATCTGCACATTTTTTTATACATGTACAAAACATATGCGTAATATATTCATAATACAGAAGTGACGAAGGGCGGCACAAGTTCTTTGCATGTTTTTTTTTTCAATATATTTACTCTCTTACATTATATACTGCCGTCTACCAACGCGCGTGTTCCTCTTTTGTGGGAGTTCTGACGGGGGAGATAATTTCCCAAGGCGAACGTTCATTAACCTGAAACTGAGCATGACTGAGGCAGCCATTTTCATGGACGTATCCACAGATTTGAACATTTTGTTCATGACTCATGGGCCAAGATCATGAAATCTGCGGAGGAAAACTGATACGTGGATACCAAATATATATCAAAGTATTGTTTATCCTGGACTCCTAGGGCAGTTTGTGTGTTTGGAGAGGTACGGGTAAATCAAGAATGATGCGGGTGCGCTGTTGAAAAATTGCATTTGAAGACCAGAATATATCATACAACTCCACACATCGCATAACACGTGAAATCTAAACTATCCTAGCTTTCTACTTTCTCTTTGGACAGTGTTTATTCGCACCTTTTCGCAGGGCTTGTTTGCCTGAGTATGTTGTTGTGTGCTCAAGCTATTTTCACTTCCTTGAAAATATGTTGAGCCCACAGACTTGACGCCTGGTCACGCCTTCGTTTGCCAACAGTAGATCCACGTGTGGAAGATTTTTGGTTTGTTTTTCCTTTTTTTTTTTTTCTAGGTGGTAAGTCATTCTTTTGTACTTTTCAGACTCCAGGAAATTTCTGTGGAAAATGGTCTTAAAATTGACTTATGAATCCATTAGACGGCTGGGCTCTGCTGTGACTTAGTGGCTATTTGGATTATCATTATTGTGTTTTCATTCTTCCTATTCTCTTAGCTGTTGATCATAGAACTTAAAGTTTAAACTAAACGTGTTTCGGTAACAAAACGTAACGTCGGGAAAAATGGGGAGGGGGCCGGGATAGGGACAGCCAAGTTCATGCCGCATCTTTGAGCAATTATACCGCTATTTCATAGAAAAGCAATTAATATGATCAGATTTATCAAGGAATTTGACCTCATAATGCCAGCTTGAAAATTCCGGGTGCGGTGTCATGCTGACTGAAAATCTGAGGTCCGAAGGGGCTATCTGGGGTCAAGGATAGATATCACACAGATCATTCATAATCAATTGCGGATGACTTGTTGAATTTGATACCCCTTCATCAAGCGCTGTAAATTGTGAACAAGCATAACTCCAGCCATAGATTTTCACTTTAGTATGTATTTGATGGAAATGGGCCAAGTTGCGCTCGGGGAAAGAAATTGGGAATGACTCCAGCTACTAAAGAGGAAACATGACTTTGGTCGTGACGAACTTAAAAAACAAATGGCAAGCTGTCAAGCACTGTCCACTAAAAAGGCGTGTGCTTTGTCTTTCCTGACCAAACAAAATATGGCTCCTCTCGTTATGTCTCTGTGTCAGGAGGTGTGGAATTCCCCCGATTTCACTAAGATAAGAGTTTGTCACTGGAACGCTCAACTTGGTGCATTGGTGCAGTTCGTTGCTAGCACTGTGCAGTAAGTAGACCTAGATCTATATGATGCTTAGTCTTTATCTCAAGTCTTATGCTTATCTTCTTCTTGTGAGTTTGCATTTTCTTGTGAATTCGCATTAACGAATGCAAAGATTGTTAAATGAGTTTGTTTTCTTTTAATGCAAGAGTAAACGTTCATGAATAAAAAGCGCACGGTCTCTTTATAAGAAAAAAAGTGAACGGACAATGTGTTTTTGATTGATATAATGATGGTCAGTGTCTGTGGCTAATAGTTCTCTTAAATAAATCTGCCGCGTAGGATCGCTTATTTAAAGTGCCTGGAGGATGCTTGACTATCTTACCTGGAAGTGACACAAAGACGTCATGATATTTCGTTGTTCCAGACTTCAGGAATCTCCTACTTTTGAGTATCTGCGTCCTTGTCCTTTGTTTCTTTAGTTTTTGCTTCAGTGGAGCAGCATATATAAGAATGTATGTGTAAACTTTTTTTTTTCTGTGTATAGACTGTGCGATAGCCTTCGCACATCGTCAGTATGTTATACAATCAACTTTGCAAAATCGCATCTCCTCGGGTGCGTTGGAAAAGTTGTGATTAAAAGCAGTTGCGATTATCCAGAGGCTTTAAATTAGAGAAAAATATTTTGTTTCATGGAAAATGTTGCCACTAAGCGGAAGTTGCCATTATCCGAATTTGACCTACTCGTAGTCGACTGTACTAATGATTTGAGATGGATAACATACGAAAGATATCGAGAGAGAGCGCGACAATGCAATCGGCATAAAATCGTCTGGTTGCTTTTTATCGCTAAAGTAGTTCATCCAAGACGACTTACTGGAGAAGTTGTTATTGTCTCTATGGGTGCCCATATAGTGTCTTCGTTAGACACTTGCTACACTGCCCAATCCAGTCACTTGAACCCCATAGGTGACTGGAGCTGATGTCTGGACGTGACTTCTAATGATCCCTTGTGTCCCGTTACTCGGTATTCTATCTGTTGTGACTGCGAGATAAGACACTTGTATTGGTATACAATCTTGTACTGTATCGCACAACTCACCCTCTTTTGTCGGATATCGTTATATCAAGAGTGTTGTCACCAGAATGCAGAAGTCTCATGGATTTCAAATGCTATTTGTGAGAAATTTGGTACAGATGCATCAATATTTTATCATAGCGCCTCATCACTAGTCCATATGTACATTTTTTTTTTGGACAGCTTTTTGGTGTGTAGATGTAACTGCAATTATGAAAAAGCTAACAACATGATCCAATGTTGAATCTGCCGCATTTTTTTGTTTGGTTTTGTTTTGTTTGGTGTACAAGACATCCATAGTTTGTTGAGGAAGTGTTTGAAAATTTCACAGGTTTACAGTAGGTAGTGTCTTGACGTAGCCCTGACAAGCACTTGAGATCTGATGACATTGTCATTTCGACAAGACATGAGATAGCGTAGCCAAGTATGTCTCCATGGTTAGTCGGTCATCAAGGGGTCAAGAGAGATTCGGCATTTTTCAGTGGACTACATATTTACTATCTATAGTCTTTCGAGTCAGATCACTATGCAGGGAACAAGAGATTTGCAGAGTAATGAGACGATATAGATCTTGTTGTATACAGATCTGTTCACGTCGAATGCATCTTGAATTGACCGTTCATAGTTGGTCAGGTCCCGCAAATGTCACATCCGGTTTACACATAAATAGTCTAGTGTGATTGCCACATCAGATCTTGCTTCCGAAAAATGCATCAGCAGATAAAAAGTAACAGACCATATCAGGCAATCATATTCTCTTTACCTTGACAACGGAAAAGTAGAAAGTGGAGGTAATGGTTGTTGGAGTTGTGGCTTGCGATGCCCGGATGCATGCATAATAACTGAGAGTGGTCTGTGTCTTAGTGCGGCAGTGAATGACTGTCGGATACGTGACGCCACGACTGCTGCGAGCTCTACGATCATGTCTATTGCATGTTGAAAGTACAGTAACTTACAGAGAATGATAGCGGCAGAGCATGATTGTTACCTTTTCTTCCGTAACGTTTTCATTTTCCACAGCTTGAATCAAGGCCAGTAGGAGAGTGAAACAAGGAGACGAGAAATTAGGTTATATAATATTAATTCAAAATAAAACGGTCACCCTGGTAATTTGAAGGTTATTATTTTCTAATTCGTCCAGAATTTGACTAGCTCTACTTGACTGCTTTCCTCCTTCTCCAGTCCCGCCGCGGTACCACCTCTTCGATCTGGTAAGTCGTGAAATGATTTATCATTTACCGAACAACGGACGACATCCAGATTTGGTTGTTCTGTAAGGAATTAGAAGAGCAAGCAGCTCTATTTTGAGAACTTGGTCAGTCGGTCACGCAGAGCTGCCACATCTGAGTTGACAACTGTTATCTGTGTATGATTTGTGCCCTATTATTCTAGTAGATATGTATTATGCCGTTCACAACACGTCGTATTTAGGAGATTTTTTTCATTCAGGTCGCTCATATCAAAACAGTACTGCCAGCTGACCTAAAAGATATAAGGGACATTGGTGCCCTAATTCTGGATCATGTTTCATCTACTTAATCTTATCGAGTTAAGCTGTTGCATGTGTTGATCTTAGTTCTGCAGCTTTGCCACTGAGGTTAACATCGTGGACGCTGGTACTTTTGATAAGCTGTAGCAAGTAAAACTGGTTTTGTCAATGACTTTTGGTGATCCACTTGACCTGACTTTTCTTAAGAAGTTACAGATGTTGTTGATGTTGATGTTGTCGTTGGTGATGATACTGATGCTAATGGTGACTGTCCATAATGATTTTGATAGGTGGGATACTGCTTGAGCTGCTGTAGCTAGTCGTGTTGCATCTAAATATCAGTTGCATTACGTTATCATGGTAAGACGCACAGGTTATCCCAGTGCTTAGGTGGATTTGTTCTGATAACGCCAGATTTGATACTTCGTCTGAATTGACTTTATTAGTGTGTTTAGCACCTCCGAACACAATATTCTCCGTTTTTCCAATTGGAAAATCATCCTTGACGTAACAGTCAAGTTGTAATATCGAGATATACTAAAACCGGACTCCTCCGGTTTATGTATCATGTTTACATGGAAATCAGGTATCGCCTTTTTGTGTAATAGGATCGAACATAATTGCCCAAACG
Source organism: Ellobium chinense (assembly GCA_033807755.1). Classification (NCBI taxonomy): domain Eukaryota; kingdom Metazoa; phylum Mollusca; class Gastropoda; order Ellobiida; family Ellobiidae; genus Ellobium; species Ellobium chinense. Next base: position 2,080,901 of record JAWQUT010000058.1, read on the forward strand.
GGCTGTTATCATGACCTCAATGTTGGATATTGTAAGCGTCGTCCGTAGCTCACTGTGGTCAGATTTGTTCAAGAGATCTTCGTGATAAAAAATAAAAACAGTCGCACTCTTATTATAATGAGATGGAGTCCTAAGCATTTTGTGACTTCTGTATACATTGACACATCTGCCTGATTTTCAACATCTCAGATTTTGGAACTCTTTTTTTTTTGTGATGTGATTTTTTTCGTGTTGATTTACTGTGCAAGAAGTGCTGTTACCATGCTGGATGTATTAAGACGCTGGTTTTCTCACAGGGGTACAGTATTCTTTCAGTATTATTCTTAGCATGTTTTTCTTCCAACTTGAAACCTTTTTACTCCTCTTGCGAAATCCTACATTGTAATCTGCAGGTGCACTACATGGCCTTCCTCATAATCATTATCGTTGTCTTCTTAAAGGGACTTGTACGCACATGCAATGCAAGTTTGATATTATCTTTATTATTATGACTGTTGTTGTTGTTGTTGTTGTTGTTGTTGTTGTTGTTTGGGGAAAAACTGGGTGGAGGTGGGGGGAGAGGAGGAAAGACTGTTACATAAGACACCATCGTACTCTCCTTTGGAAGAGGAGGATTAAATGTTTTTTTTCCAAAAGTACACACCGCCTCGTCCGTTTACTTATTGATATAAAATAATAATAATATAAAAGGCTAGAGTATTAACTTCTGGGTCCACACAGATCCTGTTAATGCGAACAAAGTCTACAAACCCAGGATAATATACTCTTGTGCATCACGTTTTCTTGTACTTTCTCAGTGTTCAACCTCACACGACTTGGCCGATTCACTCACTCCGTACTTCTAACCGCCCACCCCCTCTCCCCACCTAGGCTAAAAGTTAGATTCTGTGGCTGCAAGCACAAACTTAATAATGTCTGTCTGTTCTTGGTCAGCATCATGTTCCACATCTCTTCTGGAACCGAAATGACCCAAAGCGTGTTAGTATGATATGCTTTCGGTGCAAATTGAATCGTACCCCTCCCCCTTTCACCTTTTTTTTTTTAAATTACCATCTTTGGCAGCATCTCCCGCATTGCACAATTTCTTCTCATATCTAGCCAACTTTTGTTTCTCTCTCTTTGTCGCAACCTGGATAAGAATTGCAATAATTTACCTGGAGTACGTAACTTGATGAGTAATGGTGGGCAGGTTTGCTCTTGAGTATTGATACTTCAATACATTGGAATTCGATTCGGTATTGAAAGTATCGGACGCATCATAAGTCATAATTTCGAAAGACAATATCCAAAGGTTTCGTGTGGTATCGAAAATGTCGAAATTCCCATCCAGAACTAACTATTAGAATCGAAATGAACTCGATACTTTAGAAACTTAGAGCATTAGCGCCTGGGAATCTCTATAATTTGAACTTCGGGTATCGACCCACTGCTATTGATGATCTTATATATGGATTGCCAGTTGTTTTTTTCCTTCTCACGCTCCAGCATTCTTTGCAACAGTCGATTTTTAAGAGAACGTGATGGTTCTGTCTGTGTAGCGCCAGCAAAGTTTTAAATAATTTCGTGTAAATATTTCATATTTGCAGGTGTTGTATAAGGTGTTGAAAATCAGACTACTTGTTTTGAATGTGTGTGTATTCCTGCACTGTGTTGTTTTGTTGTTTTGTTTTTTTCTGTAATCTGCGGGAATTGGTGCATGGTGGCGTGAAAGTCTGTCGTGTTGAAGCAAAGTTTAGCTAATCGCTAGTCATAGGATATAGAAGGAAGGAGGGCTGGAGGGCTGGGATGATTAGAATGCTTTCTCGACTGTTTGTAAATAGACGTGCTTACGTAATGGATTTTTGACGTCTTTGCGCATACCAGAGGTCTTCCCCCTTACCTTGATTTTCCTCGAACCCCAAAGGTCAAGAACTTGGTTGGTGCATGTCGGTCAGACATAATCTAGCCCCAGCTGGCAGCCAGAAGTGGGCATCGATGCAGTGAAAATGAATTATCGATACTTTCTAGACACATATTTTCCTCACTCAGCCTTTAGCGCAAAATGGTGTGTCGATTCCATACAAGATCTACATCCTACGGTATCAGGGTTCAGGTGTTTCGACTAGTTCTTGGCAGCTGCAAAGTCTTCCAGCCGCATGCATGCGGCTAAGTCTTGCTCTCATAATTATGATATCGTAACCTCATCAACAAAGGCGGATACCTCTAGTTGTCCTAGAGAGACCCCCACCCACCCCATCAGCACCCTGAGAGTAAAACTCATGCAAGCTTTCATAATCCTAATCAAGTAATCTTCCCAAGATATAATGGTCAGGTCGCCGGTAGAGGACCAAAGAAAATAGACTTAACAGCCAGAAAGCACACAGTGCTCTACTCCCCTCCTACGCACAATGTAACAGCACCATGTTCCAGTGATGTAAGTGTTTCGCCCTCATGAACCCCACCTTCACCGTGGTTTTTATCTACGCTAATTTCAAGTGACTTGTGGTAGCCAGAGAGAAATGTTCTCATTAGTCCGTAGAGTAATTCATTACTCTTGTTACATGCTATAGTGGCTTTGTTTTGGCCACGAATGGGAATGTCGGAGTACTGGTGAACTAAAACACGACAAAATGAAATTGCAGTTTCCACGTCATTCAGTGATAAAAGGAGTCCCGCTTTAAAATACCTTGATTTAATTAATAGCTTGAACCATTGAAGTTAGTGTTGTTCAGTAAAATACTTGTATCGTAGTCTACCGACATACAATTAAACCTCCCTACTACTAATCTATACTGTAGAGCAAAAGGTGATCACATCCTTCTCTAAACTTTTTTCAAATTCTGGTGATATATAAATTATGTTAAATTATATCTTTGAATTCAGCATTAAGCTTTATCTGCTCCTTATGGGCAATTATCAGTATGTGCATCATGTGTAAATAGACATGTGTAGAATATTAGTCCTGTAGCTTTGTTAGTTACTTTATTATAGGCATCTTTTGTAGTAAAGCAGTTTTTATTGTCGGTCTGTATATTTTACCAGTCAGTGGTAGTCATTCATGGCGCAAGGGCGTTGATTGGAGTTTACCCTGAACTTTGAGAGTGCAGCACGCCTCGGAGTTAGGTAG
>JAWQUT010000058.1:2087306-2101529 GCA_033807755.1 Ellobium chinense
GCTATGTCAGTTGTTTTTTTTTATTCAAGACTATGTAAAGTTAGCTTCTCTTACAATTCTACAAAAATTATGAGACGCCTCTAACTCTTTTTATATCCCCCTTCCACTTCTCTCTCTCTCTCTCTCTCTCCCTCTCTTTTTCCTGTCTCACTCTTTCTTTCTTTCTCTCTCTCATTGTGCGAAAGAATTTACACATCTTACCCATTCAGATGAAGACTGAAAAATACGGAAGGGTGTTGGTGGATTCTTGATTCTGATCAGTCATCCCGTTAAAGTTTGTAAAAGTATCTCCACTCGCTGCAGTTCTGCCATGTTACCTTTCTTTTTGTGTCTCTCTCTCTTTCTGTCTGTGTCTTTCTGTCTGTCTCTGTCTCTGTCTCTGTCTCTGTCTCTGTCTGTCCGTCTTTCTGTCTGCCTGCCTGCCTGCCTGTCTCTCTCTCTCTCTCTCTCTCTCTCTCTCTCTCTCTCTCTNTCTCTCTCTCTCTCTCTCTCTCTCTCTCTCTCTCTCTGAATTTCCCTAGATTTTTCCCTTTGTGAAATATCCATGATGATTTGGTCTAATATCTTGTTATAGATATCACGTGGTGCTTGGCAGGTAAAATAGACATCTAAATACTGTATAATGCAGTGAGGAACCGAGCCGATTTCCGGAAATATCGTTTTGGCTGGAAAATCCCGTTTGACTCAATGAAATAGTAAGTGGGAGTTGACCCGATTCATCTCATAGACGGCCATAAATCTTATATTGCATGCATATAATCACATTTTGTCAGCCATGACGGTGGAAATTTGCTGAGCTGTTTGTTTTGTTTGCATGAGTTTGCTCCATCCGTAGATGAATCAGATCTAGGTTGGGAAATATTGTAATAAGTTTTGTCATACAGGGCATTGCCGTATTAGTTGCAACAGATAGATAAACATAACAAAACAGATAAATAAACATAACAAAACAGATAAATTTGGCCAAATATTCCTTACCAGTACCTTTCTCAGTACGTTCCTCATAGTCACACGCTCTCAAGTGGTCGTTGAGATTTCTCTGGCGATTTTTCATGCCACGACATTGTGAAAACCCATTCTTATCAGCACGGTGCTGACACTATGGTCTGTGTATGAAGTTATTAGGGGATCAGAGGAGTACACAAATAAACCGTCTTCGCGCCACTGGTGTGTTGCTAATAATAGTTAATGCTGGGGCAATAAGAAAAACAAACACAGACTGACCATCAAAGTCACTGTCACTGTAACGCATCTTTACAACTGCTATTCTTTATTTCTTAGTGGTTGCTGATACCTATTGTTTTTTTTGTTTTCTTCTTTTTAGTCCTATAAAATAAAATGTGTCATTCTACAAACACCACTCTGATTTCGGGATATTTCTCCCATAAAGGTTGAAGTACTTTTTTTGCCCGATCTTTTAAGGGGAAGAAAAAAGAGGGGACAACGCCCAAAATTTGTCACAAATCTCTTTCAAAAATAGTCACCTCGAATTCTGATTTGGTCCCCAATTTTTCATAAGGATTAAGGCTGGTTTTGACCGCATATCTAATGCATAGGCCTACCACATTTGTTTTTTAATCTACAAGGCTCAAATTGTATCTGAAACTTTAAAATTGGATGCTTCATTTAGATCACAGGTCATTTTACATTATTCTACACCCTGACACTGGCTAGCACGGCCAATGATAAAGGGGGATTCTATACATTTGCGGATTAACTGGGTGATGCAAAATGAGTGATTTGGCCTTGACATAGGTGCCTCAAACCTAGTCAGTTTCATGGTTTTGCCGAAATCATACTCTCCGATATTAGGTATAGTGCAGAAACTGTTTTACGTCAGCCTTTTGTGGCATTATTCAAAATTTTGTGGTTGATTTCTCTAGAATTTTTCGTCAGCGTCTAGTCTATATGGGCCTAGATGTCAAGTGTCATGAAAATATTTATATCTGCAATTAGCATGGGCTCATTTAGAAATTTCCGAATCATTTATCAGTAAAATTTTCTTGAATCAACCATGGTTGATTTCTTCAGAATTATTCGTCAGCGTCTATATGGGCCCAGGCGTCATGAACTATTTATTTCTACAGTTAGCATGAGTTCATTTAGAAATTTTCTTTCCATTTATCAGTAAAATTTTCTCGAATCAACCATGGCGTACTTGGCTACTTGGATGCTTCCCGTTTTTTTCCTTAGAGAGTTTCGCAAAAAGTACTACGAATTTACACAGTAATATTTATTGCGTATACGTACCGTTCAGAAGTATGAACTCCGGATGGGCAGGTAGCACGGGTATGAGAAGTCTGCAGTAGAGAGATTTCATTTTTAAGTTCGGATCTCCTACGCATCGATATGGCGTAAATTGACATATGATTCTAGTAGGTAACGTGCAATATGATCGCAACACCGGGAGATGCCATAATATGCGCATACTTTCTGCCATAACGGTAAATGAGTGGTTCGAAATTTAAATACAAAAGCTCTCTAACATTTACTTACGATATGAGGCATCCTAGCAATTGGTAGTTGGGTTAAACATTGTAAATAATCACCCGATTCACCGAATTAATCTCCATAAAATACTTGCATAAAACTGATGAACAGGCTTGTTAGTTTAAAACTGCAGCCATATCTTCTTGCTTGAGCATGCGCACAGTTAAACATGAGTAGCACATAAGTTCTGCGTGCGTGCATTTTGGAAAACCGAAGAGAAACTGAAATGTGCTACCAAACGAATCATGATGGCCAAAACACAGATTTTGACGGCAGGTAGAGTAAGATTGACGCACAAATCCCTGAAGTTTGCTCTTNAAACTCCTTCCCTTCCCTCCCCCAGCTTTCCCCAAAGCTTCAGATTAGTGTAGCTCCGTTCTGCGACATTGCCAACAAAATGTGTGGGCGAATGGGTTTCCCGAACATATAATTATTTAAAATAGATTTTTCATCACCACCACCGCTCGGCCTACAGCACCACCACCGCTCGACTTATAGCACCACCACCGCTCGGCGTATAGCACCACCGCTTGGCGCATCTGCACGTACCACTGCTCGGCATATCTGTACGCACGACGTTCGAAAAATGCGTGTGTGGAAAATGGACATGCGTGTCTGCGCATGTTTTCTGCTTAAATGCAATAACTGAATCATATGTATCAGAGCTGGTCACGGGATATTCACATCATAGTCATAGCATTCTTTGCCTTAAATCGGGACTTCCCGTTCTCATTTTACTTATTATTTTCACGGAAAGCAGTAAAGATCTATAGTCACAGTCATCGATAAGGGACTTCAATCATGACACTGGAAGGGAACAATAATGAGGTCATGATGATGAGGAAAACACCTCGTGGCCAGGTATTTTTAGCTACGGTGAGTGTATATATATGAGGCGGTATGGCGCTTATGCAGATAGCAATGTTTCAGTATCCCGAGAACAAAATGATTCCGATGTTAATGCCAGGAGTTCCTGTGGGGACGTCCTCATGGCAAGTTTTCGAATACTTAGATCTAACACACCTACGTACCATTCTGTTTATGAATGTGTACAAAAGATGCAAGTTATTCACAGGTAAATATCGCTTGCTTGTGTGTTGTTGTTGTTGTTGTTGTTGTTGTTGTTGTTGTTGTTGTTGTTGTTGTTGTTGTCTCTCAATATGTCTCTTTGCTGTTTGTCTGTCTCTTTTATCTTTTTCTTTATTTTCCTTTCCATCTAGCCAACTAGTAAAAGAGCAGCCACCACTGCAGTCTTTTGCCTTGTTTAACGATGTTTTGTGTAGACATCGATGGACATTCGCAGCAGCTGTCATTTTTGTCGTTTCCCTTTTTCCCTCACTCTTCCTTGTTTATTTTTCCCTTTTCTCTTTTCTTGCTTCTATCTTCCGTTGTTAATTGCTTTATTTTTTTCAACATTGCTCTCCTTCCTCATCCCGACAATCCTTGTTTTTCAACAGGCATTCCTTTATTGTTTATCTCATCATCCAGTATACGTCGAAGCACTGGTAACGCTCATTTTTCGCTCATATTTCAAAAACGGTATTTCAGAGCGTGTTTTCACACACGTTTCGCTGATCGTAAGCGATAAATATCGCCGTCGTCGCCACTTCTCATAATTGAAGTATCAGGCTAAGTGTTCTGACGTTCTCACTCGAACAGTTTCCACAGCCACTTAACAGACCTCTGAAATGTTTCGGTAGTTAGTCTGAACGTCGTTACAACAAGAAAGCAACACCGTAACCTAGTGCAGACGGGCAAAGAGACAGTATCCAGCCTCGACAGTGTCCCCACTTTAACACCTGAAGAAAAAACAAACACAAAATATTCGAGACAAACGTTTCTTTTCTAAATTATCATGTATTCATTATTTGATTACTAATCATTAATCCTCCTACTGTCCCATTAAGAGCTGGCCAAAAAAAAAAAATGTGCATACTGTAGGCCTACGTATTGTGGGAGACTGGGAGGGGAGGGATTGGCGTGCCACCATGGGCACCGTTTAAATCCAGGTCCTGTCGTCTCTTTCTGGACCACCCGAAACAGTAAAGTCACGGTCCACTCACAACAAATTGGCGGAGACCCTTACTGCTGTCACAGCAATATTTCTCAAATTCCAGGTGTTCCTACTATTAATAACAGCTTTGCAGCAAAACGGCTCCTGACTCATCTGAGGAAATCACATCAAGACAAACATCCTTTTTTTTTTTTTTTGGTGGGTGGAGGGGCGGGAGAAGCGTTGTATTTCTTATGCATCAAAGTGTGAAACATAACCGCACCCAATAACCAGCAGTCACATGCTATACATTTTGCTTATTAACCGGTCGGAGATTTAAATATCCAATTTTGTAGCCAAGTATTATATATAATGTCGGTTGGAGATATAAAAAAAGGATGCTTTTGATGCATTGCTCTTGATTGTTGCTTTTGCTTTTGTTGTCGTCGTCCTCGTCCTCGTCGTCGATGTCGCCGTCGTCGTCGTCGTCGTCGTTCTTGTTGTTGTTTTTGTTGTTGTTTTTGTTGTTGTTGTTGTTGTTGTTGTTGTTGTTGTTGTTGTTGTTGTTGTTAACAGATGCTGGAAATAATAAGTTTCCAAATAATAAACAAGTCGGACCGGGGAAAACCACCTCAGCTGTTCACACTATAGTCAGTGACTTATTTCGTAAATTCCTGATCCGTCAATAGCTCGGAAAGCATGTACATTACCGTTAGACTCGTATACATGTTATGAGGAAAAGTTGAGCACTGCGGCAAGACAAAGCTCGTATCGGAATTTGGACATTCACGAAACCAAGAGAATATAGTGCACGCATTGATGAAAACACAAGTTGTATTTAATACGGACACATTCAATCCTTGTGTGAACATTTTGTGTCGTATACAAATAAGGGTCAGGTGTCTGTTGCCACTATCAGTGTTGTTAAAGATCGCTGTTGCTATTCAGTTTGTAATTTGTGGAGGAGAAGCAGGATTGCTGAGACTACCTTTAATTATGTACGGTCCATCGTGACTTTACAGTGAGGACAGAAGGGACCAGTTGGTTTTGTCAGTTTACTTTCCTTACTTTCATTTTTGTCCTTTCCTGCCTCTTTCCCTCCTTCCTTTTTCTCCGTTTTGTATAGTGTATGTCCTCTTTCTCTCCTTTGATCTTCATGCACATTCTAGCTTTGTCAGCTTTTGTTTCCAGTGCAAGTACTTGTATGCAATCATTTGCTATTTTAAGGCAGCTTGGTCTAAATCTTTTGCGTTCGTTTAATCTTAAGGCATCCAGATCTCTGTTTAGGTCACATGGAGTGTGTGTGTTGCGGGTCATGGTGATATTCGCCTTTACTTTTATTTTCTGAGATATCTCCGTCTAAATTGAGCTGAACTGTCTAGGGAAGTAACTCGGTTTCTAGAGCCTCTTTGTTTGTTTGTTTGTTTTTTGTTTGTTTGTTTGTTTGTTTGTTTGTTTGTTTGTCTGTCTGTCTGAGTTAGGATTTTCCGGCGCGTCAGCACGATTACACAGATTTTGTCTTGTGCCCCAGAAAATCGTTGCGTTGCCTCAGAGCTCACGTCGTGTCCTCATGATGATGGCATAAAGAATCCCAAGGACACGTAGGTGGCCGCCTCTCTTATCTCTGCTTATGTAACATTATAACAGTCTGGTCTGACCGAATTTCGCCCTCGAGGCTTAATAATTAGGGCAAAGGTTACACAGTCTTAAGTCAATCTGCATCAGTCAGGACAAAGTCGTATGTTTGTGATAGACAAGGCATTCTGTCATTTTAGCTCTTCTTCCTAGCCCTCTGCTCTTTTCTCCATCCACTGTCTTTCTCCTTCACACTTTGATACTCACGTCATAAAGCATGGGCGCCGAACACGGAGGGCTGAGGATCCACCAGAAAAACTTTTCAAGGGTCTCAACAAGTAGATTAACCTATCCACGCGGCAACAGGTTATGAAGTGTATTTAGGACACTGCATGGCCAGACACTAAACGGGGAAACGATACCAGTTCATATTTCATTTATTGCTGTTTAAGCGAAATATTGCAAGCCAGGGTTAATATTATAAGACATTCCTTGTTATTTTAATGAAAAGCAGCAGGCTAAATTTGTAGTCCGCTTGTTGATATTCGTGCATTTCTCCCTCTGGTTTCCCCAAGAAACAATACAGCACTCCGTTGTCATTGCAAATTATAGATAATATTACTATGTTGTGAATAGGCGTAGCTTATCTGTGGAAGGCGTGCGCGATCTCCTTAATCATTAAGTTAATGAGTCAGTGTGTCCTGATAGACCAGCTGACGTGTACTGTTATTCCAAGGATGTAATGTCATTTCATAATGAATCTATACAGAGGCTTGAACTAACGATTGAGTGTGTTGTGACACTCGGGAGGGTTTGTTTTGTTTGGGTTTTTTTTTGGCGGTCAGAACGTGAGGGCAGTAGGAGTGGGACCCACTTAGAGTGTGGCATGTCGTATGCATTAGGAGTTTATTTTGAACTTGGTGAACTCTCTCGAAGGAGATTTCCGTCCGTAGTTGACTGTTTTTTTTTTACAGTGATAATTTAAGAGTATTCATCGTTGTCATTCCTGCGGCTTTGTTTGGTTTCCTTTGGTGATGTGTGATGATGTTTAGAAAAGTGTTCCTTTTTACGAGTGTGTTCCTTTTGAGGGTTATTTTTAGTTAGGAAACTAATACCGTGAACTGCCGCTCAGGTGTTTGTTTATGTGATAAGATTCAATTGTCACTGCTGGAACACTGTGATTTTGTGAGTTGCCTTTTTCTTTTTCGGTTTGAAAGAGAAAGAAGCCTCTGTAATTTAGACCCAGTTCGATATCATTTTAGTGCTGTCACCATTGGTCCTCCCTGGGATATACTGCTACTTTCGTGGTCTGGACCTAATGAAGAGTTTCACCTCTTGGCCATAACATATGTTAGCTATGTGTTCGCCACTGCTACTCTTTATTCCATTACCAAAATCGGATCCAGCCAGGATGGTTGTCTCACTGGCGACAAGACTCACATGATGCTTATGAGGAACGTGTATACACTTAAGTCCATCAAGCACCAGCTGCTTTCAGACTTGTTATATTATATAATGAATGTATCATCTCGGTAAACTTCTCGTGGCTCATAAGGGCTAGATCTCGACGACGTTACTGAACATCTGAAGGAAGTTTAGTATTTACGTCTGTTGTGTAGTAACCTAGTGCCAAAGCCAGCTTTGGCTCTTGAGAGGTGATTATCTTCATTCGGACAATGTGCTTCGCTAGTAATCACTGCTGTCGATTATGCCCCTACTTCAGTGTCACGTACAACGTCAGCGGTGGTCGGGCAAGTCGTCGGGGTCGTTCCAGACCAAGCTTGCCCAGTGGCATTGATGACAGCGATGGTGAGTGCGATTAGGTCAAATCATGGGTGGTTATTTTCTGCAGGGAATGTTCTGCTATTGGATATTTCGATATCCAGTCGTAGATATACTAATGTGAATACTTTCTAAGATGACGGAATGGTGAAAGTGCAGATTTGTGAATGTTGAACCAAGAAGGCAGACAAACATGTCGAGCGAATCTCCGTTTGATATTTGTTTTTTAATGCTGAAAAAAAAATCGTTGTGACCCTTCTTTAAAAACAGTCTCATCGAACTACTTATATCCATGGTCTTAAGTGAATAATGCTATTAAACTACTGTAAAAGCATTTGATATAACGCACGATATCTACATCGTGTCTGTGATAAATTCTAATACAATACTAATAACAGACTGAATAGACTTATGAATAAAATTATTGTCCAGAGCTTTATGTTCTTTATATTATGCCGTTCTCTGCATTGCGGATACGATTATTGTAGCTGGCTGACCACAAAACGGTAGCTGAACTACTCATTCACTGTGAGACCAGGTACACGAGGAAACAACCATGTCAAGAATGTACTGTATATTACAATGATATAGTAATACAACTATTACTACTAATAATAATACAGTAGTGTGTTATAGATAATACCCTGGAAAACTCCGTTCGAAGTGTAAACTCATTACACATACTTTGAATGTTCTTAACAACTTGTGCATTGGTAGATGTGAACAAATTAATGAACCAATTTGACCTATATTCCTTTTACTTGCGCGATAACAGTCAATGACTTAATTGCACCAAAGGCTATAAAGTAAGCTTTATAGTCTTTGACTGCGCTTAACAGATAGCATAAGGGATTACAGTCAAACACTGTGCGAGATATTGCCCTTTCCAGTGCCGTGCTAGGATTTCTTGAGATTTTTCCTGGTTTCTGAGGGGGGCCAATCACTGATGTATGCAGCAAATGCCCGAGATGGCCTTGACTATGAAACTGCCGATGCTGCTTTCTAACAAAAAAGAGAAACTACCATGGAAACCGGTTTTTGTTTTTTTTTGCTCGCAGTCAAGGTCACTGTGGTGCTTTGGAAAGAAGGAGGCGGGAGGCAAGGGAGTAGTGATGCCTTGAATATAATATCAAATATCTTGAAACAGACTTTAAATGTCATGTAGGGCCATCCTGCAAATATCTGTATTCAGTGTGGAACTTCAAAATGGCGTAAAAAAAAGGAACCGTCTTCCATTTTTTTTTTCTTCTTGCATAATAATATCCTCTGAACAGTAGGCGGGTAGGGTCAACTACATTTAACTGCTGTGATGCAAGATGCTGTTTTTTCACGCATTTTTACTTGTTATTGTTTCGCATATTTGTGGGCGGGGGGAGGGAAAAGTATTTCCTTGTATTCCTTTGTAACTTAAAATTCTATCACTGACTTAACTTATGATGTGTGATGAACCCACGAGCCCTTACGTGCAATTAATTGCAAACTGACCTCGCCCCATAGTCTGCTCAGATATCATTAAACCTGTCGACATATAAAAGTCCAAACTGATATGTGGTCAGTGTTCTCGCTCGGGTCATCCTTAAACCAGTCAATACTGTAATGGTCAAAACTGGGATGAAGTTGGTGAAAGCGGGGGATAAGATGACTGAGCTCAAGCCAAGTGTCACAGTGTTACTTTTCAAGCCAAGGCGTGTAAATATAGTGGGAACTATATTATATCATTTCAGTTTCTATACAGTACGACGAATTACCATATTTTCCGCTCATAGCGGAGTATCTCCAGTAGAGCTAGCAGTAGTACCAGTATCGACTAATCTTAGCAGTAATGAGGCCAGGAAAGTCAACAAAACTGATTCAGTTCTTAGTAGAATATGCGAGTATAAAATCGAATGGCAAGGACAAAATAGAACTTTAAAACGACTCTTCCGATTAAAAAAACAAAAAATATGTCCGGGTGTTTTTTTTTTCTTTATCTTTTCCGTTAGGCATAGATGAAATGTAGATATTTAAAGCTGTATTAATTTATGCTGTAGCTTACAATTCATTTACGTCTTTCACGAATCAATCTCGTACATTTAATCTTTTGTGTGGCGTATTTTGTCCGCTCTGTTATCAGGAGACTGATAATACAGAGCAGAAACGAGGTAGATCAAGCTGTAGATGTGAAATTGAGACGTAAGAGTAAATGGTTAAAATATGGGCCTGGGGGAAGTAGAATGTGAGGAGGGAAGGACAGGAATGAATTCAAGGTAGATCTAGGCGCTCTCTCTCTCTCTCTCTCTCTCTCTCTCTCTCTCTATCTCTCTCTCTCTCTCTCTCTCTCTCTCTCTCTCTCTGTGTGTGAGGAGAGAGACAGAGAGAGAGCAAATGAGGGAAGCAACAGAAAGTTTAGATAAAGCTTTAAAGATGTAGTGTCATACGTTACTATGATGTGTAGACGATACAACTGACTGCTTTTGATCTCTTTTTCTTCCTTCTGTCTTGTCTTTCTTCTTTTCTTTCTCTCTCTCTCTCTCTCTCTCTCTCTCTCTTTCTCCCCAACCTCGGTGGCAGAGAAGTAAATTGTTTATCACTTCAAGGCAACGACAACCTAATAAGAACCAAAGACGTAGACGTTCGAGGTCCACGTTGATATAACAGGAGAAGAGAGGCATGATGGGACACTTGACTCATTCAAGTTCAGTAGTTACATCGGAGCGGTATTGTCTTTCTATATTTCACAACGAGAAAATTTCATAAAAGCTTTGCAGACCGCTTGTTTATTGTCACTCCGACTATTACGGTAAAGAAACTTGATATTGAAACTTGTATTTTTTTTGGTTAATATGAAAGTAAATCCATCTTTAGTCAAGGCTTCTGTGTCCAGTCTAGTTCCGATGGCAGTGATTTAATGGCGCGACGCTAAGGATGCAAACCTGGTCAACTTCTCTGCAAGTCTTTGCAGATACCATGTTCTAAGCTATCCAAGTATTCACCTATGCTACTATATTGTTTGTTATCTCTACTGTCGGCAATCAGGCGAGGCTCAGCACTGGATAAAGTGAAGCTGATAAAATACTATATTATGGTTGACTTCAGCTGGGATGTTCGATAACAGTCGATAATGATTCATATCAGGTGAACGATTAGGGTGAACGATAGACGAATCTTCACATTCATCGGCATATGCATAAATGTTGACGGTAGTCCTTTCCCTCTCACACTCCACCCTCCCCCCTACACACACATGCACGCACACACGCACGCACGCACGCACGCACGCACAGTTTGTTGGTTTTTTTAATTGGCACTGTTAGGTCGAGCTGTGAGAGTGACAAGGAAGAATTTTCGCCCATTTTCTCTAAATTTGCCCTTACCAATAACCCTATTACCTACCGCAACCGAAAAGTTCGAGGCTTACGCCTATGTTCAACAAGCCGTAATCAAGCCCACTTGGAGCAACAGTAATGTTAAGTGTAAGGAGTCGAGGCGATCACATACGATAGGAAAGATATAGCCACACAACATTTATTTGGATAAAAGGATGGCTTTGCATAATAATTATGGCGCTTATTAAGCCTAAGCGTTGGAGCACAGGGAGAATCCCTGGTGAGATTTGCGCGTAATTCCTCTATGTATTTTCCTATTTTATTTCACGTGTTGAACGAAAATTGAGTGTGTTAGGACTATACTAGTGCCACATCAACTTTCATTGACGCTTTGTACAAGGCACATCAGGCCTTTGGATTTTCTCCAGAAGTTCGGACTAGTGTGTGCCAGCGAAATGGAAAATATTGTGCACATTTCACATTCAAGATGTTAGAATATATATTTAGGTTATTGCGTATCAAGATAATCTACGGCCATTCAAGAGTTCTTGCAATGGATGTATGATTCAGAACAATGTAATCTGTGCAAGTATGATTAAAATGATTTTCGAGGTGGAATTATGATTTTCGCTGTATCTTCATTAACTATGTTTTCATTTCTGAAATTTAGACCTATAGCAGATTATTTTTTGAGGGGTGGGGGGAGGGGGCCATAACTGCAAACAAAATATGTGTATAGTACAACATACAGTGTAAATTTCTCGCAGAATGGTGATTGCGGTTCACGTGAGCAACAGCCTAAAAATTTCAAAGACATTTCCAGAGACCCGCAAATGGGTATTTAAGTATTTAATTATATGGACGTTAGATTTTACACAACTTTCGGACTGTAAAGTTAACACAGATCCGACTTATCTACAAAATGTGCAATCAAAATTAATGAGCTTTTTGTTGTTTGCATCCAAACACAACGATCCCAGGGACCAACATCATGTAACAAATTACATGTTTGTTTATTTAGGTCAGAGCAAACCACAAACAGTATCATTTCACAACAGTTCAGAAAGAATGAATGAAAAAACAAAAAAATCATGTGTATAACTGTCAGTTACATTTAGTAATTGGCATCTCTGTCTCTTTCTCTTTCTCTCTGTTTCACTCTCTCAGTCTCACTAACTTTCTCTCTCCCTATCTCACACTCTCTTTCTCTCTCTCTCACTCTCCCCGTCTGATGTTAAGAGTTTCAGTTACAACTTGCACAACATCCCATGAGATCAGACACATCTATGTATTCTTACAGTCATTATTACTTATAATCCCCCCGCCAAACCTCCCTCCCCCTCACCTTGCGAGGGCATACTCTGAGGACGAACATCATGATATTCAGAATTTATAAACAGCTAGTAAATTTATCCAGCTAAGTCAATTATTACGAGCACTGCCAGGAACATTGAGATCTTGTAGTTTGGGACATGAGTTCATTCACTGATTCAGCCTTGTGCTGCCTTCATCTTTAAACATACCATTACTGATTAGGGACAAAATGCGGAGGGATCTGACCAAAAAAAAAAATTATTATTATAGGAATTCAAGCACCACTTACAAAATAATGACCGTAGACACTGTTTCGACACGGGTGGATTTGCTTTCATATTTCACATGCTAGATTTTTTAAAAATCAGTTAGCTTTACGTAACAGTAGAAGGGACAGTAAACTGGTGATCAGCAAAGTTTTTATGCCGGATGAAATATTTTATTCGTGAAATTCAGAAAGACAGGCTCTGATGTGGAGCGTGCCATTGAATACAAAGTAGTGAAATGTTCATTCATGCCTCGCCTTTCCTTTTATGTCCCGGACGGACTTTTAAGGCACTCCCTGCTCGATTTCGTTCCTGGAAAGTACTCGGTGCTGAGAAAGCTAGTGTTCGTCAGAGTTTTACGGAGCTTCAGCACAATTACAGCTACATATATTGCGCCATTGCCATTCTGGCTGGGTAAACTACTAAGCTAAACTACTTGGTAGAATTTTCCTAACAATTTTGCCCGCACGGCGACCGCTAGACGTACTCTTCTACAATTTTAAAACTGTCGAGAGATTTTTAACATGCGCAACGTGCACATCGGACCTTCTAATTTGTCGTCCCAATCCGAGAAGACTAGAGGCCGGCTGCCCTGCTCTGAAAGCCAGAGTGTCACTTCCTTGTGGGATAATTACTGTGATGACGTCACTGTGACAGAGCCACAATTCAGAACATGCATAATAACAACGCATCGAATTTTAACAAAAGCTTGTAGGATAAGTCTGTGTAAAAGATATCTAAACTATCGAATTAGATTGATGTTATTATATCTTATCATACCTTATCACAAAGTCCTATACTTTTGAGAAAGAGCAGGACTCTGTGAGGGCCAGTGTTTTGAAACGGATCTTTTATCGAGAAGTTCAACACAATGGATATTAAAAAAAAACGTGGGATCTAGTTAAAACAAGATATTTTATAAAACATATTGTCTGTGCATAACTGTTATCTAAAATTTGGATTTATGTCTTCTTTTATAGGCCATGAGACCCCCTTTGCCATCAAGCTGAGCCCAGTCCGCGAGCTGACAAGATCAAGGTCACGAGACGACCTAGACATCATGACGGCAGGCGACCCTGACACGGCTGTGGACGAATGCGCCGCCGCTGGACAGAAATGCGAATTTTACCTCAAACAGAAGAAGACCCCAAAGAAACATATGGGTAAGAAAAGGTGGAGGAGGAGAAGGCATGAAGGCCATTAGATTCCTGAAAACGTGCTTTTCGAGAGAGATTGAGGTGGGGAAGAGGTTCAGAAGTGTATTATGACCTCTGTGGACCACACAGAAACTCATGGAGGTGGGATGGCAGCTGTTTCACTTTCGCTGCCTTGGATGAATTCTTTGAGCTTTTTTGGTCAAAACTTTCAACAGTTTAGGGACTACTGCCATAATCCACTGGCATCAAATCTTAACTTGAAGCACGAGTCATGATTTTCATCATCATATATTTTTTTGAAAATAGATGAGGACTACTGCTTCGACCGATGTATTTGTCAA
>JAWQUT010000058.1:2101628-2115637 GCA_033807755.1 Ellobium chinense
AGGGGAGGGGAGGAAGAGGAGATGGGAGTGTTCACATGGTTAAGTCTATTACGTTCGATATAAAGCTCTTCATAATAATGAAGAGCAAATTGTTACCAATGTTCTCTGTGTCAAGTTACTATTATCATTATCAGCGCGCTGTTGTAATGATTAAATACACTCACTTCATAGTGTTAAAAATTTTCATATAGGCATTGTTATAACTGGCATTGTCATTATCATCTATCACGACCATGACGATCACAAGGATGATGATAATTACCATCTTATTATCATCAGCACCACCACCACTCTGCCTCTGTGAACTGCAGCGGAAGCAAAACTTTTTTCACTGTTAAATCTTTAGGTTTTAGGCTATTTACCATGTCGAGAAAAGTCATTGTCATTTAATAACGCCTTAATAAACCAATGAGTAGAGCCAATACATTATCCCTCAGTATTGTGCTTTCTTCTACAGAAGAGTCATTCCAGAAGTCCATGAAGAAGCAGAAGAAATCACCAAACATCTTCAGCACAATTCTTCGTCGAGGGAAGGGACGGTCATCACAGCATCTTGTATTCAGTCTACCGCTGAAGGATATTTGTGACGAAAACTATTACCCTCCTGAGCCAATAACTGTAGGTTTGAAACTCTACTGTGTTCATGTATTTTGGTTATTGTTCTTCTACTGCATATCCTGTCATGCTTTTAAATTTGCTCTGTTGGTGAATTCGACGATTTGTTGCATGTCCGAGAGAATTCTCTGGTTCTCATATCAGATGCCTCTAGTCAGATCTCCTCTCAGAGAGCCTATGTTGAATATGATAGATTTAAAACAAGTAATCTTTAAAAACACCTTCAGAGGATACGATTTATTAACCTTGTACAGGAGTATTATAGTTGAGTAATTGTGAATAGTTGTAGAACAGTAACGAATATCTCATTGGAAAAGAAAAAAAAAACTTATGATAAATGTCACTGACATCTTGTGTTTCCCTCGTTTTTTCTTGGTGTCGGTTTTTCTCTCCTCCACGAAGAAGCACAAAATGGCATGCAGAATGTGGAATATATCATTAAGAAAGAGATATAGTAACCCATTCCATCGTACTTTTGGTGGTCGCGTTTCATTTCCGAACTTCACTATTCATGAATTTTTAATGACAAATTTAGACCAATGAGAAATATAAATGAACTGTTATTGGATATTATTTTTTTTTTTTGGTCAGGATCATCAGTTTTAGTAATAATCTGTTATAATTAATATTGAAAAAAATATAATAATAATAGTCAGTAATCAGTACCTAGAGTTGTTTCATTAATTATTTTTTATTTAGATCATAATAAACCATGTTGATTACGAATATAGTGACCAAGGCAGGCTGCAGTATAAATGTCTCACTCTCTCATCTCAGCGCCTTATGGTCCTGGTTTACCGGCACGGGCCTAGTATCAATGGCATTCTTCGCCGTGGCAACAATGCAGCCTTAGGTAAAGATATAAGAGAGAAGATAGACAGCGGTGCTGAATTTACACTTCAAGATCATCAGGCCCCTACTGCAGCATCAGTGTTCAAGGTTTGTTATGATTATCCAAAGTTGTGCATGCATGTATGTGTAGTTTCAATAGATATGATACTGTGGATCTCCTATAACTATAATTGAAGAGCAGAATACTGGACTCACAATACCATTGAAATAAATAGAACTAATATAAATACTACTCATTGTTACATTGTTTTACTCTAATTTTTTATTTACTAAAAGAATCCAGATTTCATTCTCAGTTTCATTTTGAATGAATTGAAAGGTATCTCTAGATAATGGATGCTCAACAAACTCATTTTTTCAATAAAAGTATTTGAGTTTTGGATAAACATTCTTCAGTTAAAATGTCTCTGTTTTGCCATTGACAACACAAAGTCATTGGGTTCGTTGTGTGTATGGTGTGTACACATCTTAACATGTTTTACTTTTCCTCACTCAGGAGTTCCTGCGTGGTATCCCTGACGGGCTATTGCCAAATTATCTTCATGACCAGTGGCTTAGTTTCAAAAAAGATGACCCAGATGATGAGAACATTGAGAAGATCAAAATGTAAGTTTTAAATTTAAAATCTCATCGTAAAATGTGTGTCAACTGTACAATTCCAATAGACCTTACCGTCATAGGCTTGCCAAATTCTGCCACTGATAAACACCATCCACCAAACAAGTACCGGTAGTGCTTGTATTGCTATCTGATTGCCGATACATGTATTGCTGACCCCTGTTCTTTTCTTTGTTTCTACCATGCTCATTCTCTTTTCCTGATCTGGCCGCTTTACCTGTCAACCCCATCTCTTTTCAGTTTCAAAGCTAGCAGTGGTTTTAGTCATGACCCTTTGCTCTTAAAGGGGCTCTTCAATATGTCAAGCTGCCGAAATAAGACAATATAAACAACATCCAGTAAATATAACAAGTTTGTGTCCATGTCCATAGTAAAAAAAAATTACGTGTGAGTAAACAAAAGTGACAAATATAAGTTGTCAGCATACAACCTGTGGAAATGACACTCGTTTTTAAAGTAATTTTCACCTTTTCACCTGGGTGGTATCTAAGATTCAAGCACAAACATCATTAACACAACACTCCTACTGATGAAATGCCTTTTTGATGTCGGTCCTGCTGTGGTGTGGGGAGAACATGTATGGTTTTATGTCAGAAGGCTCACATTCAAATAAAACTTTAGTAATAGCAAGCAGTTAAACTTACTATCAGAGATGTATGTAAATGTGCATGGAATTTGACTAATGTCAAGCTGTCTGGCCAGTACATTTTGTGAAGGGAGAGGGCACATGCAAGGAGGGGGAGATTTAGGATTGACTGAATTCTTTCCGGTGATCCACCACTGACCTTCATTTGAGCACACATGCGTCAAATTGACATTGTCTTCCCCCCCCCCCCCCCNGTGAGGATCAATGGGTCTTAAACTTGACAGACTGTGCAAACACTACTACAGTGTACCAGCCCCTGAGTTAACAACCAGTGGCTGAGTTGAGTTTGCATGGTGCACCACGCTTGGCATCTCAGAACAGCTTTTTTTCCTCTTTCTCCCTCTACCCCTGAGGCACAAGAAAAGATGGGGCCACACAGTGGAATAATGATTTAAGACAGTCACAGAGTAATGTAGAATATTTTGGAATTAGATGTAAGAGCCCAGTCTTCCATAAGAAAAGTGGTTTATCATAATTCATTTTTTGCAACAGTGCTGGAATATCCAAGAGAAAATGTTTACATGACTGAATGTCTGATGCCAGAAATCACCAAACAAAGTGGGACTTCGGTTCAAAATAGACATTTTATGCTATGCACTACTGTTGGAGATCATCTTGGGAGGGTCATAGTTTTAAATTTCGCACAAATCCATGTTCTGTTGAACCACAATAATTATTCTTGAGTGTCCCAAACTTTCAACAACACTGTGGAGCATGTTAATGTTTTATGTGTTATACTGTATTTGTTGGAGACAGTTAGGAAATTGTCATCACTCATTTTAGCAGGAGTGGGTCTGTAAATCTCTCTATATATCATTCAGCTGTATCACAGTTTCTTGGTTTGCATGTTGTTGGTTTTGAATAAGACCTTGATTTTGTCATCAACAAAATCCTCTTTTTTTTTATTCATTCACACTAATCACAGGATTCTGCAAAAGCTCCCTCCTCAGAACTATGAATAAGGCCTTGATTTTGTCATCAACAAAATCCTCTTTTTTTTTATTCATTCACAGGATTCTGCAAAAGCTCCCTCCTCAGAACTACAACTTGGTCAAATTGACAATATGCTTGCTCCAGCATTTGGCTAAACACAGTGATCAGAACAACATGGGTCCATCCAATCTAGCCACATGCATCGCACCATCTTTTTGCTCACTGGATAGTGGTGCAGCCCACCATGGAAAATCCTCAAATGCCTCACTGAAACAGGTCCAGAACTCTTTCATAGAGATCACCGATGTTTACACCCCTCTTATATCATTCATGATTACCAAGCATGTGGAAATTTTTGGAGAAGACATTCTCGGCATGTTTGTAAAGTATGGATGTGAGCCATCTCCAGCTGTGAACATTGATGGAACTAAGCAAGACAATCCACTTCATCAAACTGTGGAGGACGAAGAAGAGGAAGAGATGCTGGGGGAGGAGGAGGATTATGGATATGAAGAGAATTTTAACAGCCAGCATGCAGCAAAGCGACCTCGAATGCCATTGCATCAGGGACAGCAACGACAGCGGGATTCCAACTCAGGAACTGACTCAGACAGCATGCACAGTGTGCTGAGTATGCCAGACACAGGAAGTGAGTAACACACAAAGCAGTTGGTGTGGGGGCAAATGACAGTTTAGCTATTAGAATGCAATGGATAGCAAAGTTTTAAGCTATGCTCTTAATATCGATTGTTTTGATTTACTTTGCTGACTGGCAGAAAGAATGGTCTCTCTTTGAGTAAGGGTGAAGACTATCATTTCACTTGTCTCATATGGTTTGATATGAAATTGCATTTTCACGTTAAGATGGCATGGCTGTATGGAATCGGTAGTCAGTGTGACTTATTGTTATTATTTACCTATATACACCAGAAAAAAAAGGAACGTACGGCACTCTAGCATTAATTTTGAAATACAGTATCTATATGTGAGCAGTCGGGAAGTGTGTTAGGGTCACGGGTGAACACTAGGCTCGCACATGGAAGTTAGGGACTGATTCAGGCAGTAGGTATATAAGAATTAAATTGCTGTGAAGTTAGCGTCCCTGTAGTGTAGTGGTAACACGCTCTGACTTGCAAGCTGAGACCCTGGTTCGATCCCCGGCAGGGACAAAAATTTATAGAGTAGGTTTTTTCGGCCCTTCTTCTCAAAATTGGTAATTCACAGTAATTTGGTAAAATCCCTGGTGACACACTTCCTTAAAATAATATGTAACATCTGAAAAAATTATCAGACTAAGCTCACCTTCCTCCCCCTTAAACTATAAGAGAAAGAATACTACTATACTGCTATATGCCTTTCCACCCGGTTACACTTGGCGACGTCGGCAGGATGTCTCATTAGGGCCTTGGGGATGCAGTAACGAGAGTAGAGGATTCTGTAACCCATAGGCAGAGACATAAGACAAAGTGGGAGGTAGTATTCTAAGAACTGAGATAACCATATAAGAATGGCCTCAGATTCATTGTGGACAGTATGCCGATGGAGTAGAGATATCATATAAGAATGACCTCATACTCATCGAGAGCTGTAGGTTGTCATGAGGACATGACATGAATAAGCAGGGGGGAGTGTGAGCAGTCGGGAAGTGTGTTAGGGTCACGGGTGAACACTAAGCTCGCACGTGGAAGTTAGGGACTGATTCAGGCAGTAGGTATATAAGAATTAAATTGCTGTGAAGTTAGCGTCCCTGCAGTGTAGTGGTAACACGCTTTGACTTGCAAGCTGAGAGACCCTGGTTCGATCCCCGGCAGGGACAAAAATTTATAGAGTAGGTTTTTTCGGCCCTTTTTCTCAAAATTGGTAATTCACAGTAATTTGGTAAAATCCCTGGTGACACACTTCCTTAAAATAATATGTAACGTCTGAAAAAATTATCAGACTAAGCTCACCTTCCTCCCCCTTAAACTATAAGAGAAAGAATACTACTATACTAATATTGCCTTTCCACCCGGTTACATATAGATCTATATTTTTGGGACTCACAAATTTATTCAGAATAGTACTAAATTTATGTAAAGGATTGTTGTAATAAGCATGATGGAGTGTATTTTTGTGTTTGGACTTTGTTCTTTGTGGAGAATGATAATGGTAAAAGAGGATGTCAAACATACAGTAAAGGACGTGGCACAGGAGAAGAAAGAGAGGAGGGCTTTCATTTATCCTAGTACATCTATGAGGTCTTTTCACTTTGTCCTCATTTTCCTCAATTCTTCATATGACATGCCATTTCTAATATGTTTGATAACAAAAAACTCAATTTGTTCTTTGTCTCTGTCCTCAGTGGGCTACCGTCGTGATGACTCCTCCATTGATAGCTTGGTGGACCATACAAATGAAGACTTTCCAAATGAGACTGACTCAAGCCCTAAGACGAAAAAATCTCATCTGTCTCCAACCAACCTTAGCCGAGATTCAGGTCTGACGCTCAGTGATACTCAGCTCTATGATGAAGATACTTGCCCTGGTGATGTTTCAAAGATGTATCAGCGCAGTGTGTCCCATTTTGGTGATCGACATGACATGGAAGTCCGTGACTCTGATTTGTATAGTCACAGCATGGACAGTCGGTTTGATGGAAGAACCGATCCAGTCCCACCTCCCAGAAGGCGAGCTGGGAAAAAGGGCAGAGAATCCAGTGATGGGAGTGATAGTGAACAGCAAGGGTTTACAACAGTGCACTCCCATCATCGACCGCCTTTTAAACATAGTGCTTCCACCACACAGTTGGACATTCACGGGAAAAAGGGACGTGGGGCTGAAATGAAGCCCACCTTAGCACACCCACCACTGGACAAACGAATGTCATCTGATTCGATTGGAGAAGAAGAGGAATTTTTAGAGGAACAGCATCCTATTGATTTCCGCAACATGAGAACTAAGGACAACATGGGTTTGATTGTGAAATCACCTAGTGGTACACATTTGTATTCTTTTGATGGAGAACAATCTACAGACTATCGCCTGGGTTCCTCAGGGAACAGGATGCAGCAGCGTTTTGTTCGGCAGTCTTCAGTGACAGAGAGTACTCCTCCTGTGTCACCCCAGTCACGATTTTCACAAAGCCCTCGTGACAGTGTCTACTCAGAGTCACTGTACAGTGCATCACGAGATGGCTCTATCCAGTCAGCCCCACAGACTCCTGATGAGTCACAAGAGAAATCCATAGCCTGGTTGAATGACACTGCTGATAGGCTGAAAAACAGTCAGTGGGGTGATACAAGACTTGGCCATAGTCTTAACATCAGCAACTCAGCAGCTCTCAGCCAGTCAAATCCTGATCTCTGTGATAGAGATTATGATGAGCATGACATAGATGGTGGCCCTTCATCCTCATCACCTTCATATGAACACTATGTGCAGAAATACAAACCTTCCTCGCCAAAAATATGGTCTGGGAAGTCCCACGAAGCAGAGGAAGTTTACTTACGGAATAGACCCCATTTCAGCCTCATGATTAAACATGAGGAATACTCCACAGATTCCGCTCCATATGCCTCAAAACAGCTTCCCAAAAGACGCGAGGATCTTGTCAAAGGTTCTCCACCACCAAATGTCATCCTTCAGAGTCTCCAAAGTGCAGTGCGTCGAGACTCTGCACCACTAAGAGCAAGCTATGACAGTGCCATTGTAGCTCAGGTAAGGCGTTCAAGCGCAGACTCACTAGACCCCAAGGTTTTAGATGTATCAAAGGGCATGAGTGCTATCCGACTTGAGGAATATCTCACGGTCACACCAAAGCCCATAATGATTTCTTCACCTGAGGACAGCTTCTCATCTTCTTCCGGTGCCTCTACCCGGGCAAAACTATCCAAATATGTGAGTTCCAGTGTGGATTTACCATTATCATCTAAGGACAAAGACATTGTTACATTAGACTCTAAGCGACCAGAAAGACCTCCAAGTTACCAACAGGCATTGCAGAGAAAGTTCATGCTACAGGCTGGTGTGCCGGTAGACATAACAACTGATGATACTGAGAAGCAGAAGGAGGCTAGTGCTCGGGCCAAAGCCTTGTATGAAGAATCTTTACAGATGTACAATGAACAGAGACATAACAGCAAACCTTATGACTTACATATGAGCCCTAATTCCAAAGCAAATCCTGATATTGTTTATACAGATATGTCAAAATCAGAGTCTGTGATAGGTGAAAGTTTACATAGTGCAAATACAAGACTATACACAGATGCTGCCCTGGGCAGTTATGCCTCTCAGGACAGTCCAGACAGTCCAGATGATAGTGGAGCCTCAGGCTTTCTTGATATGGGCCCCATATCTCATAGTCTTCAGGAGGACATCTTGAGCAGACGTAATGCACGTGCAGGCAGTGATGTTAGCTCAGCAAGCAGAAGTGTCAGTGCTGCTGGCTCAGTGTCTGTACATAGAAATAACAGTAAACTGTCTGACACTGGATCCTCAAGTGGCAGCTCTGCAACAGTTTCAACCCTTAGTAAGCATTCTGATTCCTTTGGACGCCGTTCAGACCTGAGCAACACCAGCAACATCACAGTGTCATCTGTGACTAGCAGTGGAAGTGGTTCTGACACAAGTTTCCACATGTCAAAACGCAGATCTGGTTCAGATTTAGACCATCGCAGCATGACCTACAGCAGACATTTTCGTCCAGGGGAGCCTGACAATTCATTCAGCCCACAGAAGGATGTAGAACAAAAGGAAGAGGAGGTTGACAATGAGGACACTTATGTAACACTAAAGAAAGACCCTCAGCAATTGTACCGAGAATCTATGCAACTCTTTGAACAAAAGGCTCCATTTAAAGCCTCATCATCACCATCATTTCCATCACCCTCACCATCCAATAAATCAGCAACAATGTCTTCATCATCAGCTCAGTGCCTAAACAGTAATCAATTTCCCAACAGTCCACAGCAGACCCCAAGCCCGGTGTCAACATCACCATCTCAGACAGCTGTTTCATCTGTGCCTGTCCAAAAAAGTGACACACGCTCAGATTTCAGGGGCAGACCTATGGGATCTAGGACAAAAGCAGCCTTAGAGGTGCCTAGTTTTGGTTTGCAGAGAAGCCGTAGTGATTCTGCAGAACACTTAAACAAACTGGGTGGCTACAGCCCAAGGTCAGCCAACACCCCATCTTCACCAAGTGATGGAGGGTCAGCTGTTGACAAACCTCGGCTTTCAGACACTACAAAGACCCCATCTTTTGATTCTGGTAAGGAATCAAAGACCAGATCATCCCACAGTGATATCAAAACAGAGCTTCATCAGAAATTTTTAAGAGCAAAAGCATGCTTTTATCAGCCTGAGGACGATAACCCAAAATCCCCAGCTGTTTCACCTCGCCAACCTGCACAATCTACACAATCATCATCATCATCATCATCATCATCATCATCATCATTACCTTCATCATCATCACTCTGTGAGCAGAGATTAGGAAAATGGCCTCCTCAGCCATCAGCAGTTTCAAATAATGACAGTGTGACTGCTCATTCCACAATCTCACCAAGATCTAATTCCACAGTGCCTTCAAAACCCAGCAATAGCACTCCAAATACTTCAGTGAGTGACACAAAGAAGGAGTTTCCTTGGAGTGTGAAGGACTTGAAATCAAAGTATGACTCAGGCAACAGCAAGGGCAGTAATAGCAATATTCACTCTACCTCACAAACGTCTTCCCATTCACGGCCACATAGTCCTCCACCCTACCAAAACCCACCGCCCTTCCGACGCCTCCAAGACAACTTTCGACTCAGCACCTCCAGCACCAGTAGTGGAGGCAGCGAGCAAGGGCCAAGTGCACATAGATTACCCTCCAAGTCTGCTCCCTCAAATCGCTATGGACATGGGCCTCAGGCTTATGGATACGACAGTTACAGTTCATCAGAAGAAAGCTATAACTCCTCTTTGGATAGAAAATCAATACGTTCAAGAGACTCCAATCAGGACAGTGAGGCCATTTCGGACAATACAAACATAACCTATGTTTAAGTATCACATTTCCAATACTGCATCATGCTGTGTGTTCTATAAGAGGTGCTGCATAATTTTTCTCTCCAAGCCAGGGTAGGGCCCAGCATTTTCAAAGCTGAACTGTTAATTGTTATTGTGATCAATACCACTGGTGTTGGAAGTAAAGTCTGCAAATAAAATAAGATGTATAGAGGACAACCTCAGTGTCACTCAAAGAAATCAGGGTACTGGAAAGAGAGGGCCAGTACTTAGGATTCAGTACCAGTCCAGATTATGAACACACTTCTATATATTTTGTTCATTCTGGTGGTTTTTTTTTAAAGACTGTTTTCATCATATCATAAATTTTGCTGTATGGGGTTGAAATGATATACAGAGTGACGCAAAATAAAATCAAAACACCACACTGACCCAAATCCTCCATTTCCTCAGTAACACTTAAATCAACAGATTTATTTCAGGCTTCGCAACAGCAAACATCATAAGACTAATGATGCAATTGTAAAAAGAGAGCAAATGGCTCTCTGAACTAAACAACCAAACTAGTCATAAACCAAAATACAAATTTCATTTGCAAATATTGGTAAAAGAATGTCAAAGTTGATTGCACAATATGCTGTACAGACTAATTCCTGCAATTCAATGAGATTTTCATATTTCACTGCTTCAGCTACACCATGTTAAATTTTTTCTATGAATACCTTATCAATTCTTAATTTTACAGTTAGAATGGGGGGTTTGTTATTTGTTTGTGTCACTCTGTTCATGACAGCATGAATGTTAACTTTGAGCAGCAATACTGTGTACCATTTGAGGGTTTCTAACTTTACTTACCAGTGGTCATCTCTTAGAATTCAGTGCTACTGAGCAATACTCGAAGTTTTCACCACTCAAAGTTCTCACCACTCAACTTAAAAAATGTTTTTTTAATGTCTACTGCAACTGTCTAAAACTTGCATCATTGTATAATAATGTTTTATACAAACAAAAGTGTATCTTTGTTCACAGATTACATCATTTGTAAACATATTGTCCAAAGCTGTCAATCTTCTGTTTATGCATATGATTTTGTACATGCCTTGCAAACATCTTAAACATTTGCAATTTGGCAATATATTTCTGTACTTAACAATACTATCAGTTTATATATTTAATATCACAATGCCAACTTATTGCATTAGTTTGAAAATTGGCCATTAAATTTCTTATTTTACAGGAACCTTTCTTACCTGCAAATCTACTGTAAAACGAGAACAAAATGTTAAAAATGTACCTTGACAGGCATATTTATTTTCTCCCAGATTCAGACTCACAAACACATTATACCTCATTTGTACATTTGTACCTCATTTATGCATTGTTATTTCATTGTTGTAAAATAATCACTTTTTAGGCAAATGAGTTAGCTTTAATAACATGTCTTGTTCCTCACAAATATGTTGCACTGTGCCAAAATTTTCCATGATTAAATCCATACCTGCCTTCGGCCTATAAAATGCTCTCTGATGTATCTTTATGGGTATGCACGATATGCATCTGCGCACTAGTATCAGTTCCATAATGTGTGCATCTTAACTTGCAGAAAGTCTCAGATTCTATCTCATGATTCTGTAAAGAAAATGACCACTAGACTAGGTCTGTAACAAGACCATTTAATGAGACATGCAATCTGCCCTTCTACATTATGCACAATTCAGTTGCATTAAACTTGTTGAAATGCTGATCAGAGTGCAGATTCAATTAGACTGTTAGAAGAGAATTTAACCCCTTTACTCTCTCCTCCTGCCTCTTTCAACCTAGTGGTAGCCCTCTCCTCTTCTCTTTCCCAACTCAAAGCATCACCACACTCGCAATACAGCTATAGAAATGAGCTTCTGAGTGCTTTATTTAACAGTACCACTGATCATTCATCAAAAGATGTATAGGTGCAGTATTTCAGGCTATGTGCAACAACATATAAAACGTCCTGCTAGTCCATGGCTTTAAGTGACCTGATCACAAGCATTCATTGGTGCAAGATGATCAATATCAGCAGTACATACTGAAGATTTGTTAAGCTTTCATGTTTCATTATTAAAGATGGTTTGGTAAATTACCACCAAAACTGCTGGGAATCAGGACAACATTTTGGTGATTATAATTGTCAGAGGCTTGGCTAAAATGACTGCTTAGAATTTATATATTCAATCAAACTTGTTCCATTTTATGGAGAAAGAAGGATCTGGAGGAGAGAACAGAGAGGGAGACTGTGTGTGCACAACATACTTTGGTTAGTTTTTAATGATTTGCTCCTAATAAAGGTTCAAAATCTCATGTAAATTATTCCATTATTATATTTATTGGAATAGCTACAGTATGAAAGCTTGTTGGTTTTATAGGGTACTTGTCAACATCAAACAAATCTGTTTCTAACGACCTATTCCTCAGCTATAGCACTTCACAGTATTCTGTTACATACTTTTTCTGCTTCCCTGCCATACTTTTCTTCTTCTGTAATACTGTACTTTCTGGCCATATGATGTATGCAAAATAAAATGTGGTGTTATATACGGTTATGCTTGTAAAGTTGCTGCTGCAGAAGAACTGAAATTTTGTTGTCTCCATTTCACAGGCTAAGAACAATCAAGGTTGAAATTTTAGTCCCAGTTACAAAAACAAGTCATTCATTAAGAAGAGTATGTGGGCTAATTCCACCTGTTAAAATTATGTGGGTGATGGTAAATAAGTCAGGTATTTTGAACTGAAAGTTAACAAACTGGAAGTAATGTAAGAACTTCCGCAGCAGCAAAATGATAGCAATAATCACATGTTTATGAATGCTATTGTAGTTTACTTTGCATTCCCTTTGCATTCTGTTGTATTTCTCTGCTTCTTTTGCCTTCCTCATTTTGATATTTCTGAGCAATGACATGTTTGCAATGTTGCTTATTTTGTTATATAACTGATTGGAAAAAAAAAGGCAAAAATAAAGACAACAAATAATGCAGGGGAATGACAATGTGTCACAAATGAACATATTGTAATATCATTTTTTCATTAAAAAACTGCTCTGAGAATGTTGACATATTCATCTTGGCGTTTCTTAAAAGTCTCTCTTTCTAATGTTTTTCCTTCCATAATTGGTGTTCTTAGGACGCGCACATCAAAAATAATTTTCCGTTTTTCCATAATCTATGGTGCCCACCAAGTCAATTTTGTGAAGAAAGAGCATCGTTCTGTTACCATGCGCGTATGTTATATAATGCAATTAGGACAGCTAGAGTTACCGGATTTGGCCATTGTGTCCAGAGTTATTCCCCTTTCCCGATCAGCAGAAGCCTGCGGCGAAAACGCTGATGTCACTTACATTCCAACAGTTACAGACACCTCTACCTGACAATGTATTATTCAGCTTTTAATTAATGTTCTGGTATAACAAATTTAAACGTGAAGTTTGATAGTGTAAGCCAGAAAAAGTATTCTGCATGTTTATTACCTCAGCATGATTTTGTTTGGCATATCTACTGTTCACAGAGGAATTAAAACATTCATACCTACACGCTATCACCATCCGCAGAGCACTGGCTAGACAGCTTGGCCATGTGGCAAGAACGTATTTGATGCAAACTTATGGCCGCCACGCACGCAGTGGTTGTAACAATTCCGACTTTGGATAATGTAACCCTGTGGGTTGTCTGGGGCCAGCAGAGGCGTTATATCATTATGACAGACACTTGAAAGACTTATATTGGAATAATATGATATCGTATGATTTAATATGGTCTGTAGGACGGTGCAGTCTTCCTTTAAGCAAGCAGAACTGTGTTTCTTCCTGTTTCCTACTGCCACCATCTCTATACATGGTACCATACATCCACACAGTTCCTATCTTTAGCCATATAAAAATAATCTAGCATAAATTTTGCAAGTGCTAACGGTGCTCTCAGCTTACAGCACTCTTCTTGTGAGTCAGTGTTCCACAAATGAAATATTTCCAAAGTCAACCAAACACCAAAAAAAAGGGAGAAAAATGTTAATAACAGCCACCATAATAAAACTAGAGGCGGTAGGGAAACACGATGGAGATAATCATTTATTTCCTGCAGCTGACTTTATCAGTTGGGAACTTTGGGTAAGCACATGTTGTAAAATGTGTTTGCGTGAAGATCCTCCAGGGGCAACCATTTTACACAGCTGGTGCTCTGCAGCTCACCAAGTGTTGGGTTGTCACCAAAAAAGTGTGGATCCTGTGACAAAAAAAGCATAATAATTTACATTTTTTGGTGAAAACTTCTAGTGTTTAAGAGCCAGATGAATTCTTACTGACAGAATGAAATTATATTACCCCCCCTCC
>JAWQUT010000058.1:2115683-2197735 GCA_033807755.1 Ellobium chinense
TCTCTCTCTCTCTCTTTCTCTCTCTCTCTCTCTCTCTCTCTCTCTTTTCTCTCATTCATGCCTCTCCATCAGTACCACTTTCTCTAATGGGGCAATAATAATGGAGTTGAGCTGGGTCAGAGAAAGAGAAACCAGAATAAACAGAGCTAGGGAAAATAGTGGGGGATAATGTGGGATGGTGGTGTTGCTGATTAGGCTGTTAATGTTAGAAAAGGTGACATGATGGATGATGGCCATATGAACTCAAATGATGAAGGTGAACTGGTAGAGAGCAACAGCACAGGGTGAATGCATTAATTAAACTGTCCCCGCGGAATTTTGCGAGAAAAAAATCAAAATTTTGCAACCAAATAGGCAAACATTGCAACCCCAAAAAGACATATTTTGCAAAAATTTTGCATTTGTTTTCTCCCTCCCCACAGCTACCTATTATTAAAAAAATCAATTGTAAACTTTATTTTAAGAACGTAAGACCTTACATGCGCACAACATCCTTCAAAACCAAATCCATTATTTCCTTTAATAAAAAAAAAATTATTTCCATCCAAGTTGTTGAAATACAACAACAACAAAAAAAAAAAAATATCAGGCACCGAAGGGTGTCTTCACTAAGGCTTCTCCTCCTCTTTGAAAGAACCAGGTTGTAGAGGGAGAGGCTCCTCTCTATGTCAGCCGAAGTGACTGTTGCGAGCATTATAGTGAACCTCGACAACAAGCTCGGATTCAACGAGACCTCGATTTCAATGAGGGAAATGAAAATCCCCGTTTTTTTCCCCTTCGCACACCCTTTTCATCCACAATAAAACCATCGGCAGCGAGCAACTCCTGAAGGTTTACATAACAACTGCTACCAACATTCTACAACTTACAAGACTGAGTCAACATGAAAGGTTACCAGTAATACAGTAGTTGCATGTGCGAAGGAGCAGAGTAGGGAGGGAGGGGATGGAGGAAAGAGATAGGACCATCTGAGCAATCAGTGGAGGGGAGTTTGAAGTCTCTGCAATGCAAGGGGCGAAGGGAAGGGAGGGGAATGGACAATGGAACGATGGAATAATAATAATAATATACTTAGCTGTTGATTTGCCAAGCCTTTTGTTTGGACCAATCATTGCGCTAGGCGAAATTTTAATCACAGACTCAGAGACGGTGATTGAAACCATTCATTTCTCAACATTTGCATTGCTTTGTCTACATTAAAAAAAAAATAAATAAATAAACCGGTACATGTATCAGCTCGCGATGTTGTCATGCCGATGGTGTCTGGAGTGAAGGATAGCAACCAGCGATATTTTTGAAGTGCAAAGTTAAGTACCCTTTTAGCTGAAGGTTCTCACTAGAGATAGAGATCAGTTTTCACATGACTTCAACGAGACCTCGGCTTCAAACGAGGACTGACGGTCGGTCCCGGCGACCTCGTTACTGTTGTTAGATCCGAGGTTCACTGTATTGTATCGCTTTGCACATCTAGCAAGCGATGGCACAGTCTTCTGGATGGAATCCCAGAACTGCACAATGTCCAATGCTGATGTTGGAATCTGCTTTACAGCATCAGGTCCTAGATCTAAATATTTTCTGCAGGGCAGAGTCAAATCAAACACTCAACGTGCTCGCCCTGCGCTACAGTGGGCCTACACAAACTGAAGGGCAGTGAACGGAAGACGCGCGAAGCAAAGGGAAATCACTGTCATTTACTTCAACGGTTTTAATAGTATTCGCTATTTTCATTGGTAAAACATATTTCCCTGCCATGCCTTTTTCATGCGGATTTTACAGTTTTTGCAACATTTTGCGGAAAATCACTAATTTTGCGGCCGCAGTGCGAAAAATGGGAAATTTTGCGGTTGCAGCCGCAGGCAATGCAAAATTCTGCGGGGTCAGATTAAACAGTTCTTAAGGCAAGCAACACAGAAAGACACCACAATCTTGAAATGTACTTAAAAATCTTGCAAACTCATCATAAAATAGGAAACTCTCATTGTGAAGGGCAAAACAATAGAGGGCCAAGAGAAAAATGCTCTTCACACAAAATTCAGTGTTCACGTACTTTATATTAAAGGAGGCCGGGTCAAACCTAGATGATGGCTATATGATGCTCTGGTCCTACATTCTTTATCCTATATCAATTTCATTTGCAAATCCAGTATCTCAGGAGCTCCAACTGATGTTTTCTTGGAATTGTTGTTTGTGAGGGCCCATTATGTATTTACCCTGTACTTAGCTGGCTTCTTTTTCCAGTCTTTGACATAACTCAAACACATTCACACTGTGTCGTGTATACTCAACATGATCAGGGGAGATGGCAGATCAGCTAGACTATCAGCTGGTCAAGCTTATCAGAATGAGAGATCAGGAGAAAGGGAATGGAAGGAAAACTGAAGCAGGAAAGGGTGCCAGAGTCAAGACTAGTGCAAGCTTTTCACAAAGGTATGGGTGAGGGGAGATGGGAGACTTAGGATTTACAAGAGTAAGATATTAGTAATCAGTACACACTAAGTGGCCTAAAGATTTGAAATATAGACAGTTGGTCAGAGGCACGAGCTCACAGGACCAATCTTCAAAACTCTTTCTTTTTTTGGGGACCAATCTCCTCTAAGATTTAATGTTTCTCCCAATGAGTCCATTGTATTTGCATTTTTATTACTGTATGCCAATAACTTGTCACATCTTGGACTCTGATGATCTGAAAGAGTTTAATGAAAAAGCTTCTGCCCCCTCCCCTCACTGTTCCAACAACTGTCAGTGCCCCAAAAGCAGATCATCAGTGTCAAACACATTTTTGCTTCTGCATCTATCAGCTTCTAAATACTCCACAGCTTTTCAGAAAGGAAAAAGGAAAATTCTGCACCCATTCTATATCACTAAAGGGCAAACAAAAAACGTTCACATTTTCACAGTTCAGACGTGTTCCCCATATCATGTTCATCAAACAGGCACACTGTTCCCCAGTTAGCTCAGTATCAGTATTAGATTCAGTCAGTTCTGGATATATGTTGTTTACTCTACACACCTGAACATCAGTATTACAAAATTCATGAGATACCCCAAAACATTTTGAACCAAACATTTTTTGTATCACAAAGGGACTAATCAAAGCCAGCTAATACTTTAAGACTTGGAAAGTCTCATATAAAATGTTTTCTTAAAATGTATGCTCAAGTACAATTTTCCCTCCATAGATGCTGATGCTGCAAATGCCCTGTATTTTGATGCTGACTATTAAAATGACAGGTCACTTACCACCACAAGCAAAGCCGGATCTTTCAGTCTCACACCCATAATTCCTTTAGATGCATTGTCTGTTTCTCCACCTGTACATGAGAGAAAAACAATACACAATAAATGCATTGTCAGTTCTGGTCACTTGTGATGTGCTTATTCACAACATTTCCAACCAGAGATAACAGAACACAGAAAATTTCCTCTAAACAGTCACTGGATAATTGCCACTCCTTTTAAATGCAACTTTCTGCATGCTTCCTAGGGATGTGATTGAGTGGTGCGCATATAATATTATGCATAGAGATCTGTGCATTGTGCACTGAAGAAATACCCTTGGCATTAAATTCATGCATACCCTGCAAGGCAAAAATTGTAAGAAATACTTCTGTTACTAGCTCTTGGTCTAACATGATTATGGATCAAGTGGTAAATCAGGTCCATGAAAAGATCCCATGGGGAATAACTCCTTGTATTTAAAATATGATTCTGTGGCAAAAATCGAAGCTTTGAACAACACTGTAAATAAACCAGCTCTACAAAGGCATTGAATATTATGATCAGAGGTTCATTCTGCTCTTACTGTCTCAGCAACACCTTAGTCTTATATGATCTCACCACCTATTTTCTGATGTTCATCTGGAGTGAATATACTTTCAGGTAATTTAGAAGAGGCTCACTCAGCAGAATTATTAGTACTACCAAGTAACCAACTAACTCTAGTCTTTGACATTAGCCTCTCCTCTTAAAATAAACAAAACACATCATGGATCCTTACCCATCATAAGCGGAGTGCCAACTGTCTCAAAATGCTTGTGCAGCTCCGGCAAGTGCTGATACATTTCAGAGCCTTTCTGAATGTGCAGAATTTTACAAGGCACCTAGAGTAGCACAGATTATAAAAAAAAAGATGAGAACAACCAGCTATGTCATTTACATCAAGATTGACCATACAGACATTCTTGCATAATCTTTTCATAGCTTAAATAATGAAGAAAATCTAAAACACTACCTGTTTTAACAAAGCATCTGTTATAACATTTAATTGCTCATGGTACCATTGTTCAAGTTCACTGAAAACAGCTTCTAAAAGGGATGATAACAACATAGTATTTACTGATAGTGGCACTGACAAAATATTCTCTGAGCCATGTGGCTATACTAATAACCCCACTGAATTTCTAAATTATCAATGACAAAATGTTTATTCCATTGAAGACTGAAAGGTAGTCTAAAATATGATCATCATATAACAATCTGTGGCTTACTTATGATGATGACTTTAACTTTCTAATGGTTGCCTTTTACCATTGCATTATCTTATTCTAACTGATGATGGCATAAAGCTGAAATGTTTCAGTCCCATGATCTTTTAAAATTCTTA
Source organism: Ellobium chinense (assembly GCA_033807755.1). Taxonomy (NCBI): domain Eukaryota; kingdom Metazoa; phylum Mollusca; class Gastropoda; order Ellobiida; family Ellobiidae; genus Ellobium; species Ellobium chinense. The sequence continues at coordinate 2,120,287 of JAWQUT010000058.1, forward strand.
GTAATTATTCATGAATTATTTGGTGAGAAAGTACAGTTTTTCAATTTCTCTATTTCTTGAAAGAATTATGCTTAGAGATTATGAATAAGATGATGATAGTGATGGTGATCATGGCCACGGTGACCATGGCATTCTTTCCCTTAAAACTTCACTAACATCATACAACTGATCCAAGATCAAGCAAACTTCCACACTTCCTATCCATTGCTTGGAATGAATAAAATTCTCTGGTTTATCCCCCATCTCTACTAGGGCTTGCTGGATCTGTACAAGGCTTGGCACAGGACTGTTTTTCAATGGATTCGAAATGGCTGCCACCGATGAATGGTGGTGTCTCATCCAAGAACAAAGTGTCTGTAAAGTTCTATAGCCACATCCCCAGCCCTAGAAGATAACACAAAAAGCAAAAAAGACTGCTTTATCATTTAGTGATGGGATGACATTATCACACATGGGTCAGCTCCACAAAAATGTGGTGTAACACCACCGTAACACAAGGTTTGACAATTGAATCTGCACTTCAGCCCACAGAGCTGGAAATCCCTTACACTGACAAGGTGTCTTTCCCCTTCAAATGCATTATGTGCACACACACACAATATGCTCGCACACTATGAATAAAACACAGCTATGTACATATTTAAATTAAAGGCATGGATGACATATATTATATATCAAGCAGAATATGTGATATTTTCACTAAGATAGTCACTTAATAAACTAGTGTGTTTTTAGCTGATGTTTAAATAATTCGAACACTGGTGGAATCTCAGATCAACGCTGCCAATGAATTCTCTATGGTACACATTTTCAATACATCCAATGGGTGGAAATGGTACCAGGTGAATGCTGATCACCCCTTTAAAATTTTGATTCCTTTCTATCAAAATCTATACTCATACACAAGAAAAATGTTGTGTTTGCTGACGATCATAATACCCTTTGTGCATTTGAAAGCTTTTCACATTGCAGGACATTAAGAGACAAATTTTATTCACATCCTCTGTAGGCAAAACTCTGCAATTTTTACCACATCAAAATTGTAAATTAATGCTGGCTTACTACTGGAACTCACCCTGTCATCAACACCATCACAGCCATAGTGATAATACCAATACTGGCCTTGACACAAGGCATCTTCTGGTTCTTTTGGAAGACACGTGTGAACATTGATCAAGAGCCCATCTCTGAATTCATCTTGAATTGCATCACCTTCTGACATACTACTGTCCAGAATTCCTTTCCAGAATAAACAAAATGGTGTCACATTTATACATAAAATTTGGACACTGGCCTTGGGAGTGCAAATTAAAGAAAGACTTCCATCCCACACCTAACCGAAACAACTATGAGAAAATTTCTGGATTGAAGTGTCTATAGACTAGAGAGTCAAAGTTTCAATAAAGTCCAATTTTACAGAGAGTGACTCACAATACTGAGACTTTATAGAGAGCTACCGGGGAACTCATTTAGGTTGAGAGGTAGGCCTAGCTCTGGCTGACCAATCAAAGAGCTCGGCTGTACATGGGGCCTAGAGGCTATTACATAATTAATGCCACAAATTCCCTTCCCATGTCATATTTGACTGTGGTGCTTACCACCACACATACCTAGAACAAAGAAAGCTCTTCATGATTCCACCCAGCCAGACTGGTCCACAGAATTAGCCCTGGAATCATTCATCTAAACTGCTCTTTGATCTTATATGGATCCAGCAAAAAGTACGGTCAAGTCGGTCGGTTGGTCGGTCGGTCGGTCGGTTGGTCAGTCTAATTCCAATGCTTTCTTTCACGTCCCATGGCTTAAACAGCATCCAGCAGAGTTGAAGGGTATACTGGGTTTGAAGAAACGTCAAGATGATAAAGGGAAAAAAATCACAAAAGGCCGTAACAAAAATTTCAAACAAATATTGGTCCCTTTTCTAATATTTATTGAGAGGTAGGTGATGTAGGCATTGTGTCCATGGTCCAACAGTGGTTATCTCTCACTGTTTTGGACAACCTTGCACACAAAAGCTTGTGTTCATAGCCACGTGACACAAAACAACAACGACAAATCAAGTGATAAGCTACACACATGCGTACTTTTAGCCCTGAAAACATTGGGTTGTGCATGGTCATCTGACCTTTGTTACGAAGTACAGTGGCCAATGGGCTTTTAATATGTAATTTATTAACTGTTTAGTTAATCTATTTTTGTGTATTCTTGAAGAGGCTGTGACTAATAAAGATTTTCAATTTTTGCCCCAATTCGCCCGAGAAACCCTCAACATTTTACCTCAATTACTGCCACAGCGTTTTCAGTGACATTGAGTATGGTTGTAATGTGATCAACGTTAGCAATAAAGATGAATGATAACTATCCCCAAATATTTATTAAGTAGTAGAACAAAAGAAGTTGACATTCCACAATTACATAAGCGTCGACCTATGATCAATGGACTGTTATCTAAATTGGTTTCTACTAATAAACTCGCATAAGTAAGTATGGTAGTAATTTAGCGTTCTGATGACGTGATTCCAACGATGTAGGTTCCCACTTATGGCGAAAATGGTTATGATAGGTTCATACAATATATTTTCACATGGGATGATCTGCAGAGTTGGTAGGCCGATCCCTGATCCCAGTGATACAAAGATTCAATTGAAACGAGTTCACACGACTTGATACTCGTCCAGGGCAAATACGACACAATGGATATTCAAAAAGAAACAACAATGAGATGGGTTAATACGACATGCGACTCGTCCAGGGCAGATATTACACAATGTAGATTCAAAGAGAAATGACAATGAGACGGGTATGGTGAGTAGACAACACTGCGTAGGCCAATCTTCACCAGCACGGAGTTCCTCTTCGCAGGCAGAAAATCTCTGATCAGTTAGGTTTTCACTGCGACGACTTCTGGCTTAATTCTGGTCCTGCAAAGAGCACGTTCCTTAACGTTCAGCACTAATGCATGGAGGGTCCTTGCTCTTGGCCGACTATGTTACTAACTGACGTGATCTCTAAGGATGCAGATGCATACTTGCCTCGTTGTTTCGGGAATTACTGAAACGTTTTACACTAACGTGCAAGATGACATGATTACTAAAGAGTGCATCATGACAACCTTGAACTGTATACATATCAACCTCCTTCCCCTGTAGGATATTCATAAACCCACCAAAAAGATATAGATTTAATAGAGTGAGGGTATTAGACTGCTCATGTATTGTAATATTAATTAGGGAGCTGTCACTGACCATTATAGTGAAGAGTTCTGATATCGATAGGGTTCTATGAATCGAGAGGGTAAACAAAACGATCTAATCTCCTTAGTTCTGGCATTTCCGCAAAAATTAGCATTCGTTTGGTCTCTATCGATACATACTTTGTTCCCACAAGTTGTGTTTGTCGATATAGTATGAATTACAGTAGGTTCTGAACCAAAAAGGATGATGGTACAGAATTTGCTCACTCTTACTTACGACCAAACATTTAGACTAAAGCTAGTATAGGAACTTTGGCTGTTCGGAATGGAATTTGAAACAAAAGCAATTTCTCTGATTAGATTTGGATGTTCTTTAATGTGTGTGGAGTATTTAGCTACCGATTACATATTTTCGAAAATATTCTCCCACGAATCGTAAGAGTCGCAATATTCGAGCATCCAATGCTAGTTTCATAGTCTCAAGTCTGGACCAAGTTCACAACTATGACTCAGTATGACTCTCCATAAAGCTCGACTTTATTGTGAATCTGACTCTCTACAGGGTCAGCCTTTCTGGATATTGCACTATCAATACTTAGACCACATGCTAATACTTAGTGTGGCACTAGTGTGGAACTGGAAGTGTGGTTCCGACTAAAGTATGGATATATTATTGATTTACAAAAATTAAAAGCAGTGTCGATTACCAATAACCTCAAAATATTTGTTATTGTGTACATAATAATCGTATCAAATCTGTAATAACGTTGCTATATATATATTCGTGTTCAGTTATTGATGTCAGAAGTCCATTATTCTGTGTTTGTCATGTCTTAAAAAAAGAAAATAAATTTGTTTGATAAAATCATTTGTTGTTGGTGGCATCAATGTAGTCTCTCTCTCACTCTTACTCCCTTTTTTTCTCTATCTGTGTATCTAAGTGACTGTGTCACATGTAGATTTAGCAGGTCGGTCAAACCTTTGTCCAAATTCATTTTCACATTTCATCAGTCACAAGTACATCCTTAAACACCTAAGCATTAATCAACCAGTACAGACGTTTTAGACTGCAGCTCTACAATTACTGTACTCTTTAGGGCTGCCCAAACAACAATAACTACAACAAATTTTCAAAGAAGCATCCAGAGACTTGAAGTACTTGGTGTCATCTAAGTACACGAATATTAGTACTACATGTTCATCAGTAGTGGGTATTTTAAGTATTTATATGAGTTGGTAATATTTTCAATGTCCACGCATGCACAGACACTGCGATATGCCAGATTAGCTATTGCAAATCAAAATATTTATGATATTAGTCTAGAATTATTTAAACAAATACTCGCAGAATTAAATACATAAAATGGAAAAGCTGTAGAGCTGGATTTTCTCTGTTCTTATCTTTATGAGATCTTATGGCATTGGGAATCAGGCAGCGATTCAGTGGTACAGGGATGTTTGCACATTGTTGTTTACTCAATTTCTCAAAATCCCTTTAAAATTGGTGGACCCAGGATTATTGTAGAAATTGATGAAAGTCTTTCGTGGCAAAATTAAAAAAAACATGGGCCTTGTGGTTGAGCAGAGATGGATTTTCAGTGGACTATGCCTTGGAACTAATCATGGGTTCGTAGCGCTTATCCCTGACAAGTCTGGAGCCACTCCTCTGTTTCTCATAGCAACCCATACAGCACCCGGTAGGATACAAGTACTAGGGTGTATACATGTTTTAATAACTTAACCTATTAACTAACTGGAGAGTAACGACGTGTGACGTGTATACACGTCGTCTGCCATTATTCGCTTGGAGACTGACGACGTGTATACATGTCGTCCGCCATTATTCGCTTGGTGACTGACGACGTGTATCCACGTAGTACAGAATTAATTATCTGTAAGCAAATCCAGTCCTTGCTTTTGCTCGTAAGTATTGTACAACTCTTCTGTGAGTATGTTTACACAATTTTCTTGTGTATTTCGTCACTTCCCGTTTGGAGAACACGAAGCATTATTCGAAATTCAAACCGATCGTTTTATGTCAAAATGTCTCGACGACAGCTCAGATCAGCAAGGGAAGTGGTGGAAGAGTTCATGGCAGATGGCTCTGACACTGAGTCTACCGACTCAGAACTTGAGGATTTGAATAATCATGATGAGGACAGTGATTCTGAACCTTCCTTTGAACCCTTACGACCTGCAGTAAGGCAAAACAAGCGAGGTGGTCCATCTACATCTGCATTTTATATAGGTCACAAACTTAATTTTCTAGAAAAAACTACTTTATGCATCAAAAATCTGATTTCATATTCTGTTAGAACACATGTTTATCTTATTATGTGCAAAAAATCATATAAAAGCATCAACTTTTACACATGCAGTGATGTTTTCAAAACAGCCCAAAATTCTCAGTCCCAGTGGGGTGGCAGCCATTTTTTAGATCAGTCCCAGCAGTACTCACTGCCAGAAATAGGTCTGTCTCCAGTGAGTTAATAATTTTAAGTGTTAATGCTGGAAAATGCTGAAATAAGATTATGTAAAACGTTAAGATATATATAAAAATCACCCTATTATTATATTGTTTTCATTTATAAGTGGGTTAAAATTGCAAACTATAATTTAATTCTGCCGAACAATATCAGTTGTGCAGGTATCGAGGTAATAAATTGTTATGTGAAGATTTTAACGCATTATGCATGTCAACAAGTCAAAACAATGAGAATTTTTCTTTAGGCCCATGACTTCCTGTCTTAGGAAAGATTCCCGCAGGCAACAACCCCCGAAATAAAAACATACTAAAGAGGGATTATTTTGATGGGACAGGATGAATTTCATTTGGATTATTTACCCCTACCCCTAACCCTAATCCTACCCTTATCCCTAACCCTTCTCCTACCCTTAACCCTAACGGGTTGTTGCCTGCGGAAATCTTGCCCTGTCTTAAAAATCTGGCAAACTGGCATTCGTATTTAAAAATTGATTATCAGTATATCGATAATAAGTATATATCGATACTTTGGCTATCTCTAAAACTCCAACAACAGCACCGTTGATACACAGTTCATTTAGATCTAGTCGTAGACAAGTCATGGAATCGGTGCTGTCGTTAGAGAAGGCCGATACTTTAGTCGGGACCCCTACTAGTCTAGTGCCCTTAGTGCGCAATCAGCAGTTTCTTTAACCTCAGTGTCCACCGTTGCTGGTGTTAGCCTAAACTCTGCCAACACAAATTTTTCAGCCAGTTTCATGGACAGGACACCGTTCAACTTCCGTAGTAAATAAATCGAGAGTAACGTCCCTTGACTTTGGCTTAAAATTTCTACTTCCGTTTCATATGTCAACAAATCATTGTGGTTGATGTGGGATTACACCACATGGTTACTTTAGTGCATGTTTCCCCTTCTAGTTGTGACATGTATTTGTAAGCACATTTGACGATGTCAGTTGAGCAGCCAGATTCCATTGATGATGGCGACATTTTCCATTCTGTTACTATGGCCGAAGAAATGTAAGCTAGACTATCCATCATTGACTCGATCTGATGATTGACTACCTTTTTGCCATTTTGTTAGCTTGGGCTTTCTCTAACAACGGCACCGATTTAGTCGAAATATCGATATAGTCCATGACTTGTCTATGACGAAATGAACTGTATCATTATCATTACAGTCCTGTCCTTCGAGATAGCCAACATAGGTAAGGTATGCAGGCTATTTCTGCGGACAGGACCGGTCTTGCATCACAATACAGTTCATTCAGTCACAAATAAGTTATTAAAATAAAAGCCACCAAATTGGTTCTATTCCTAGATTATTCCGATATGCTTACATATCACAAAGCTGATCTACTGTTTTGTCACAAAGATGGAATATTTTGGGTTACCTGATGTGCAGGACAATTATCATTGCAATATTGATCTTGATTTGATTGTTTTGATAGACTATTCATACACTTATAAAATTATTTCCACTTCTACTGATACTCACTCCACTTGACAGGCTCATGTTTTAACATAATCAAGAATGACCTTGGGAGCATCTGTTAGTATTAGTAGGAGACCAGAGGGTGGAACCCCCCCGATACCGTATATGACTAGACTGATCCAATATATATTTTATGTTTACCTTGACAGATGCTCCTGTTTGTTAGGGTCATTGTCACCTTTGATGTCATGATACATGTGTTGACGATTTACTGTACAATGCACATGCGCATTCAGTTAGTGGGGGGGGGGGCAATGAATTAGTGGGGGTGAGAGATGTTGGCACAGAAACAAGTACTGATCATTGTAATCACAAGCAACACAAAAAGTAGCTCTGGTAGTAGTTCCAGTATTTATGAAAAGAAGTTCTCTTAAAGAGTCTTAAATATTATACACAGCAGCCTTCCAAATAAACATAAAGTTGACCAATACTTTATGCCCTTCATTTTTCTGGCACATAAGAGTCACCTAGTTTTGTTATTTATCTAGCAAATAGACTAGTCTAAGTGTGACTGCATTCATAGATTCAAATTCAGATTTTATTTTTGTGATCAGATCTTGGCAGCAAGGCTACTCTTCAGGAATGAAAGAAGGCCAACTGAGAGGTTACAATGAAGGTTTTGCTCTTGGTGCTCAAAAGGGAGCAGATATAGGGAAAGAGGTAAAGTAATGCTGCTCTTTTCTGCCAACAACTTTCTAACGACATGCACCCATTGCATGCTTCCCATTGTTCACTTTCATATAGCAGCTGTTGTTATGAACACTGTGATTACTGCTCCTAAGTCTAAATTATCTTGAGTTTAGGTAATCAAACGTATTTCTTGAGCCCAGAAATGACAATTAGAATGAAAAACAAAAAAATCTTTATATCTCATTTTTGAAAGAGACAGGTTTCACTTTCCAGAACAATATTTTAGACAGCATGGCTGACTTGCTGTGTATGTTATAAATATTCTAGTAATTAATAGGAAATTTGAAGCTGTGACAAAGCCTCTGTACTTTATTCTCTATCACAGGTTGGATTCTATGCAGGCTATGCTGCTTATGTATTGAAAGTTAACCGGCATGACACATCAAAATCAAGGTAAAACAGTGTGGAAGTTTCTTGCGAAATGTTGACCTTTTGAAAGAGTTGGCAAGGATCCTTACAATTTATTGAGGAATCTCTTATGCTGTATCTGTTGGCAGTGCAATTTTCAGGGAGTGAAAAGTAGTGATGAATTCATAGGCTCAACTTCCTGTTTCAGTGTTTGGTTTTTTTCATGTGTTCTTGTGTTCACTCTGCACAACAGTCTATTGATTTCTACTGTTGCAAAATACTTTACAAATGCATAAGCAGATGAGTTGACTGTGGTGTTTATGGTTCATTGACTTGAACTATACTTGCTTCTCATTATGTTAGGGTTATTAAAGTGTGTGAGGCCATCATAAAACTGGCGAATTCATTTGCGGACACAGAACCAACTGATGAAGCCCTTACAGATAATTTGGGCAAGATTCAGGGGAAATTCAAACAGGTAAGAGGAAATTGAATGTTAGGTGGTGTCAGTGTCTGATTAAATATAGCACTAAACACACTAATTGTTATTGACATCTTGCTGCAACAGTCAAGTAATTTAACAAAATTGTACGGGAGCAATAAAAAAATACGATGACTTTGCATTAACTTGTTATTCACTCAAACATGTTTGATATGAAATTCACAGGACCCTGCAAATCATTTTGTATAGGCATATTTTGGATTATCAGTGAAGGATAGTTTATAGTAGAGCAACCAACAATTAATTAATAATGAATTGTAAGTCTTTGTCTAGCATTGATTGAGCAAGTGGGGGATCACTTACACAAGGGCAATTTTAAGACAAGCGAGAAATAAATGGATAGGTTTTATTCAAATAAAGGAGTGATAGAGGACTTAAAAATGTGTTGTAATAAGCATGTTTTTTGGATTAATGTTAATCCCATTTTGGAATAAGTATAATAAATTAGATATGAAAAAGTTGGGACTTGAAAAGCATTTCATATTATCACTAGTTTCTTAGCAAGCATTCTCGTCATCAAAATTTTCGAGTTTAATTGTTATCAACTTGTTAAGGAATGAGTATAAATTTTAATAAGAATGTTGCCATTTTCATCCATATTAAATATATGATGGAGAGGGTGAAGTATTATTATGAGTTATGAAATGTCAATTTTGAACCAAGTTCCAATAATGAGTGTTGCAGCAAGCTGACATGCAGATTAATTAGAGAAGGTGTTCTCCTGAAAGCTATAAGGTCACTCAGATTTATTATTTGTTTGACCCTTTTAGAGTAAAAGCAGGTCATTGTGCTAGGGCTCTGCTTGTGCTAGGGGTCACTCATTTCACTTTCCGTCAGCCTGATCCAGATACCATTGGCGTGACAACATTGCGAGCTGATACATGAACCGATTTATTTATTATTTTTTAAATTCTTTTTTTTTTTTTTTGTTTGTANAGTGTAAATGTTGAAGAACGAATGATTTCAATCACCGTCTCTGAGTCTGTGATTAAAATTTCTCCTAGCGCAATGATTGGTTCATACAAAAGGCTTGGCCAATCATCAGCCAAGCATATTATTCCATCGTTCCATTGTCCATTCCTCACCCTTGCATCACAGAGACTTCAAAGGTTTTAATTACACATCCGCTCCCTTCCACTGATGGCCCAGATGGCCCTATCTCTTTCCTCCATCCCCTCCTTCCCAACACACTTGAAACTATTACCAGGTAATCTTTCATGTTGACTCAGCCTTGTAGACTTGTTAGCAATTGTTACGTAAACCGTCGGGAGTTACTCGCTGCCGGCAGTATTATTGCGGGTGAAAAGAATGTGCGACGGCTCAACTTTAGCTCAATGACCTCATTAGAGCCAAGGTTGCTAGAATTTTGTATTCATTGGATCAGAGGATCGTTGGATCGTTTACTATTACGAATTAGGAAAAACAACAGGGATTTTGATTTCCCTCGTTGAATGCGAGGTCTCATTGAATCCAAGCTCGTTGTATTCGATGTTCACTGTAAATAGTATACATAGCAAGAAAAACAGGGATTTAAGATGATAGTGTCGTTATTGCAGAGGTGTCGTTATTACCAGTGTCATTAAACATGATGGTCCACTGTACCTTTATTCTACCTTCTCCATAATCTGTGGCTATCCAGTCACAGCTGTTTTGTCTTTCCACATACTACATGCAGTGTGTTTTGTGACAGAGCACAGAGTTATAAATCTTTTTGAGGTCCAGATTAGAAATTCAGAGGTGCTTGCATGCCTGACTGATGATAACACAGATGAATTTAATCATTTGGTTTTACAGCATTGATGGTCAGTATCTGTTTTTATGACCTCCGTAACCGACTGTTCATACCACATTCCCTCTGAGGGTTTTCCATTTTGCCACCTGGAAATAATACTGTTGTAATTCCGTAAAGTCATTTAAATATTTCGGACAGTAGCATTTCCAGGCAGCAACTTTATATGTATCCACTTTTGTGTTCGTGTTTAAGGCTTTAGGAGAAAATCTTTGTCAGCAGTCTTACAGACATCCATTCAAAATTTGAAAAGAGAAGAGGGGGAGGAGTGGGCAATGTCAATGTTGTCTAATCTATCCTTTTTCTTTTTCAGCTCACCTCACTTTTGGGTGTTCAGACAGAATATAAGACAGTCTCAGGTGATAACGTTAAAGGCACATCATTCTAACAACTGTTTACAAGGCCACCTGCAGTTGTCAATCTATACATAGGGTCAGATCGGTGATCTTTTACTTTGGACCAGCGCAAGTGTACTGTGTCCTGCTGATGCATGATCTCAATTATGATATGAAGTGCAGCTGCGCTTATGTAGCCTAATGGTGAGAAGTTGCTGGAGCCAGAACACTGAACAAGCATATCTAAAGTGAAAGGTCCTACTCTTCCTGCTGCTGTATTCTACATTGTGAAAATGAGCTTTATGCTTAGGTTTGAGAAGTACCTGTGGCGATTCAAGACCCCTTGAAAATGATGCATCCTTCCCAGGCCAAAAATAACTCTTAACAATTAAAGTGTTACCAGTGTCACTTTAAAATTGATACTGAAAACATCAGTTTTTTTGTATTCCAAAGAAATAATGACAAACCCGAAATCAACTCACATGGTTTTACTTGTACAAAAACTGCACCTCCCATCACCTCAAAAGCATCAATTATTTTTTTTATAGAAACCCCAATATTCTTGTAAACTGACAATGGTGCTAAGGCATTAAGCCTGTTGGACATACTTTGATTTTTTACAGTCTTCGATCTTTGAAAAGTGCTGAAACACCATTTTGCATCTGCTTGCTATTGGTGTTGTCAGGACAATGCTATTGAAGTGGACTGCAAATCTTAATTTATCTAATTATAGTATGTCTTACAGCTTGTCTAAATGAGGTCTATGTTGCAAGACAAAATTTAGATATCAGGCTGTGAAGGTGATTTGGGCTATATGATATCAAAGTTTTGTTCATTGTAGAAATTGAGAGTAAAATCATGGTTATTATTGGTGGATAAGTTTAAGAGTTCGTGAGGGAGATTAGATTAATTCTGTGGAGGGAAATTGTTCTTCAGTCACCATTGTCTCAATTTTTTGTTGGTTATATTGCACTTCCAACAAGTATAACTGAGGCCGGAATAATCCTAGCTCAAGAAATTTCACCTAATGAGAGTGACATATACACGTTAGGCTGTTGTCCAGATAATATGTGAATAATTTGATTTGGGACGGAGTGACTGAAGCCTCATTTTGACTGACTGTAAGCATTTTGGGTTGCAGACGGAGTGCCTTCACATTCCCCTCGTTTTCCCCTTATTTTCTTTATGAAACCTACTTTCACAATGAAACTGTGATGGGATAACTATATCATCTCTAGTCAGTGAAGAGTGGCACCCATTCACTTTTCCCTCACTTTCACATCGGTTCCATGAAGATTTGTTTTAGTGCTACAATAAAATTTCTCCCGTTTTTGCCTCAACAAATCAAGTGGTCAACACATTCAAGCCTAGATTTAGACCTAGCGGAGGCAGTGTGTAACTCGCAGCACACTCCATTATATGTTGCAATGGTTGACAAGATGGAGTACAAAAGCGACCTGCCTTGTACGATAAAACAGCAGAAAACAATTCTAGAAACAAACGAAATGTGGGTGGCTTCAATCTTAAACATGAGATACATTTGTTTTCATCATTTAAAACTTCATCAAGCAAATGAAGTTATTCGCCATGACATTCCCTTTTCTGAAATATACTGCAGTCGAGTCCATGTATGTCGAAACCGGATACCTCCAATTATTTATTAGTCGAAATAAAAAGAAATAATAGTTTTTTTTCCTTCTTTGCGTCTATTAATTATCCTTGCATAAGACGAAGTAATTAATGCCCATTTCTGATTAGTCCAACTGCTCAGTGCTGCCACAGAGCCAAAATCACCTCCTGGCGTCTTCCCCGCGTGGTACTAAACAACGCCGACAGCTTGAAAAACAAAGAAGACGGTGCCGCGGATAGAGAGAGGCAATAAAACTGCCGCAGCACAATAAGTAGGGCGTGTGTATTACACCACCGCTGATAAGACAGTAGGGGGAAGAGAATGCGGGAGGGCTCGGCGGTGCTGAAAAATCGATCGATAATGAAACATCTCGGCAGCAGTGTATACATACAATGCACTGGCCCATTGCACTGTGACGGTAAATAAACAAGAGGCTGCCCTCGTGACCTCCCCAATGTGCTCGCTCGCTCGCGTACGGTTGACTCATCTTTATCATTTTCAACTTGAATTAAATTGAATTTGTCCTCTAAATAATGGCCTCCTCTAATCCTGTAAAGAGAAACCTCAAGACTCTTTCCATTGAGTCGAATATTAACATGCTCCAGGAAATCGACAGAGGTGCAATGTCGAAGAGTGTCATAACTGAGAAATATGGCGTTCCCGTTAGCATGCTTTCTACGATCTTGACAAACCAGGAACAAAATGGAAAAAGCGGCGGCCTCTTTATCTATTACGCTACTACTCAGAGCAATTTCTTAGAAAAAGAAATAATCCCATTTAAAATACTTCCCCAATATGCCATCTTTAGTTACGTCCCCTGTTGAATTACCCTCGTGATCTCCCCAGGGTGCTGGCTCGCTCGCATACGGTTGACCCGCCTTGGAAATCGTTAGTCGAATCCTGATTTCTCCAACTCATTGGGGTGGTCCCAGCGGAGTTAAGCGGACTCGACTGTATATACTTCTGGAATGGCGTCTTTTATTTAACAAGAAGAGCAACAAGAGCTGTATCGCCAACACACATGGTGCTTCCATCTTGGAATATGGATCCCAAATGCAAACTGAAACGGGTGCACTCCAATTGCATATCCAACTCGATTTCTACTCTTGCAAAATCATGAGTGGAAAACAGGAGGACTGTGAAAACACTCAGTTTGCAGCCTTACTTGAGTATATGCTGTATGACACTGTGGTTCTCTGAATGTGTCATTTGTACCAGGATTTCTAGCTCTGACTTTCGACATGTCATGTCAGACCTGGGATAAGATTGTCAGTCAAGTATTTCAGTGAGAAATATGTCATAATATCAGAGCATGAGATATTCATGAGTATATGTCTGCTTGTGTATGAGTCGGAAAGTGGTTCATTGCTTGACTTGAGGAAGACATCACATGCTTTCCATATCACTGCTTTAACACTTTGTGTACCACAGCTTTGTCAGGTTAATTATCCTGTCAGTCCCAAAGCCTCCATTATGATTTAAATTTGAGGTATAGCTTAAGACGTATTCTGCGATACTGACACACTAAGCTAAACTGGATGCAGTACTGCGACTGTGGTTATTTTAATAAGTCTTAGAATATCTTCCTGTTTATGCTTTCTTGGTGACTCTGAATCAGGAGAAATTACAATGTTGTCCCTCAACCTCTGCATAGCTTACTGAAAAGCATAAAGGACATTAACTGTGATAACATCACTTGTAGACTAACATTGTAGGATATCTAACAACATCCTCCTGTGTTGAAAAAAAACCTAGAAGAAACTGAAATTTGCCTGGTAGATTAACTTTAGTAAAATTGTACCGCAGAGGGGCAAAGTTCATTTTTAGCGAAACTAGAATCTAACAGTTCAAATAATTCAGTAGCATAAATTGATGACAAAGAAGGAACAAACTGGAATTAACAATCACATCATTTAAACTAAAGTTTCAGTCTGAGCAAGTTCGACTTGGATGAATTTCTTTGCATTTTTGAATGGTTAGTCCAGTATGTACTACATTATATCAAGCAATGTTTCACCCTTGGATGCATTCCACAATGCTCATTATAGAAAAAGTTTTATAGTTTACATGTATGTATTAAACAGTGCTTCTTTCTGAACACAGTAGAGTGGTATAAGATTACCAAGTATTTCAGCCCATAAGACAGAATATGTACGAAATATTGATAGAATGTGCAGGTGATTGTGGTTATATTACGAAAAGATATTCTCCATTTGGTTAAAATGTTGTGTAGTTGCAGTTTCAGTTTATTTTGTGCAGAAGTCCTTCCACTCGGGGGCAGTGGAAAATGGTGATTTGCATGCTATAAGTATAACTTTTACAATGGCAGTAAATTAGTCCTGTTACATCATTCATCAGTCAAAAGCTGTACATGTTTTTAAAATTCATAAAAATATATTTCTAAAGTCATCTCAGTGAAATGAAAGGTGTTTCTCCAGTGATATACTTTTCAGTTTTGTACTTATGACAGTGACAGTCTGTGGCCAGTGTGTTCACACAGTATGTGTGAAAGTTAAAATTTTATGATCACTTGCGACCTCTCACACTCACACCCTTCAATCTCTTTTACTGTATACAGGGATGCCACATTTTTTTCATTAAAGTTTGCAGTTTGGCAAGAATTCATGCAGACATTAATCAGGCTTCACATGTAATTACATTTTTTTACTAAGTATGGTTTTCTGCATTTATATCTTCTTCCTCCTACTCTAGAGAGGCAAAGATTCACTTGAAGATTTCCGAAAGCAAGTGATTAAATATATTACCAAACTAAAAGCTATGCTGTTCCTCTTTCCTAACCTTCACTTTTGTGATGCTTGATGAGAACTCTGATCATTTATATTCGTGAATCTCTATTTTATATATATATGAATTTGAGGAATGACTAATCTGATGTAAGACAAATGAATACAACATTTTCAAAACACAGAATAATTCATTACATCTTTATTACTGCTGCATGTGCATCAGAATCAACACATGAAGTACGGTTACACCTCAGGCATTTCAAGATTGAATAGTAAAGGTGTGATCAAATCTGTTGATGATTAATGAATACTATTTTACTTAACAGTAGTCTTCATTCACTGTCAGTAGCTCTAATCGATATAATCATAAGACTGGATGCCCACAATTAAAGATTCACTCTTAGTCTTGATTCATAATTCACTTTCCATACAGAGTTCCAGACTGTCTTGTGCTTCATGGCTGTTCCTTTAGAAAGAAAGACCCCTCCACCCCCCCATTCCTCCCTCCCTTTTTTTTTTTTAATGGCCATTCTTAATCACAAACCATGAAATATTTAGGGCCAAAGCATCTCTGTTAATTTCAGTCTGGTATCTCTGAAGTAGTTTGATACCACTCACATCATTTCAAGATTACACTTCCCAAGGGTACAGACTTGGGAAGAACAATGCATATAGAAAGTGATAATCCCCAGGAACCTCAGTACAGCTGAGTCTGATTCTGCAATGTCTTATGAGCATGGCAAAGATGCAGTTAACAGGAACTGTGTGTAACCAGTAGCTGTAATGCTGAAAAAAATGCACTACTGTGATGTTGAAAATATTGCAATTAAACAGAAACTGCCACAAAGTGGAGTCAGCTATACTTTGCAATCCATCTGTATTTCTTTCCAGATTGATATTCTGTCATCAAGAGCAACAAAATGTACCCTAAACTCACCAAACATTAACAGCTTATCAGGCATGCTTCAGAATTTGTGTGAACAGCAATGTCTCCTATGACATTCTATGGATGCTTGTAACATGTTATGAGATTCATGGCATCTTTTCTAAAAGCATTCATGGCAGCATAATACTTAATTGTTGTATCCCAATTATATTGATGAAGAAAATGAGGCTCTAGACAACTGGAATATAAACACTCTATGCATTCACTAACTACTTTTAAATGTTGTTTTTTTTTTCAACCATGGCCTTAAAACAATGGCTCCTTCCAGTGGTTCACACACTGCTGACTTTACTTTGCCAAAACAATCAGAATAATTAAAAAAAAAACAAAAGAAATTAAGTAATAGATGTATTATCTTTTTGTTCATGGCACAACAAAACAGATTCCTGCAACTTTACCCTAACCTTCATTTAACACTGCTGGGCAGTATTTCAAATGAGGGAATAACTGCACTATAGATTAAACACGAAAATATTAAGAATCATAATTAACCTTGATGCGACCTAGGACAGGCCTCTGGGCAGTCCTATCACAGTATTTCTCTCCCTTTCCAGGTAAGCAAAAGAACAATCAAACATTAAAAAGATAAAAACAGAATAGTTATTTCATCCCATTCCACACGTAACACAGTTCATACACATTCAATCCTCCAAACATTTAGAAATTATGATCATGGGGGGAGTACAATAACTACTTGGTATAACAGTAATAACTATTAAAAGTGACGACTCCAGACACTACAAATTACCATTTTACCATCCAATACTCCCTTCTGCCTCTCCCATTTACATCAATATTCAAACAAATTCGAAAAGCATTGACAAGATTAAGTCGTGGAGAACGTACACATTAATATCCTTCATGAGAACAGCAACGACCAAACTCGCGATTCTTTTTTGCCACAAAGTCAGCTACAACAATTTCTCATTTTGTTGCTGCCCAAATAGAATCATCAGCACCTCGTACTTTCATGTCAGCGGGTGGATCAACAAAGATATAGCTGTACAGCTCCTCCACGGGAAGCTCTGGGTCAGTCTTGGAAAGCTCAGCAGCCTCACCCACTTCCTTCTTCACCTCATCCTCGATTTTCTGGGAATGCAAAGCAACATTTCGTCATTACATGACAAAGTACTGACGAACTCTGATGACATAACCACTGCTTACGCTAATTCCTTGTCTAACATACTTCCATTCAGGATTATCAACTGCACTGTTCTTTACAAAAAACATCTCTGATAACATCCTCAAAAGCTTGGTCCGCAAGGTGGTTGCGTTATCAGAGTTCCACCATAATAAGTTCTATTTTCACTGAGTGGTGAGCAGCAATTTTAGATAGTTAAAGTCAAGTCCATTACAGCATTTCAGGCTGAAGAGAAAAGCTAAAACCCAACCTTGCACATCATAAACCTAGACAAACAATATACACCCAACATTCTTGTTGACCAACATAACAGCCAACCGGCTGTTCAGAAAATATGCCACAACACAGTGTGAAAACCTTTTGCATGAAACTTAAGAGGGAAAACTTTTGTCACATCAATATAATATGGATCTTGTGGTATTTGCTCAATATGAAACAGCTTCTGTGCCATGTATTTCATAATAAACATGTTAAAAACTTAAAGTATCATTTTTACAATAAAGGTTTGCTTGAAAATAAAAGCTTCAGGTTATCTGTCACCAGAACTTTCCTCAAGGCTAAATCCATCAGCTAACCTGTAAGAGCCACAGATATGTCAAAACTTTATGAAAATCAATATCAGATTTGAATGGTGGACACAGAAAACAAATGCAAGACCATATCACGGTGACTAAAACAAGACATTTTCGTACTCTTCAGTTTATTCCTTAATGTCCATCGCTCACCGCTGGCGATCTCGTGAACCGGCAATTATCTTGTCATGACCCGATTTATGACCACCCAGCTGGTGTAATCAGGGTGAGATAACTGGGTAGGGTATAAAAATTTGAAAATTCATCCACTGTTTACCCCTATCAACTAACCAGTGCACATTTATACTGGTTTCACTGTTAATTCACTTTTTGTCTTAAAATGAAATCAAAATTATTTGAAATGTGTCAAATAGTATTGGAGTTATAAAGGTTGTTCGACAGTGTGTAAATTTAATAAGTGCTCGTGTATAGGAATTACATAACTACTTATTGTTCACTTATACCACCATGAATTTTCAATATTATTGTCTTCACGGATGCCTAATACTTGTACAGTGATTGTACTTTGTAGTGAAAAAAATTCTGAGGCTTCATACATAGTTAAAAAGTTACGGAGTTTCAAAGTCAGCAGGTTCCATTTTTCACTTGCATACTGAGGCTTGAAATTTGTCTTAATAATGATAATAAGCGAAACAATTGTTTGCATCGTTTTATATAGTCTATATTGTAGGTGATCGGCTCTTGTTATTAAACAGTGTCATCTCATTTCTAAAAAGATATGATGGATCATTCTTTGGTAAACCACTTATCACACAGACAAACAAACACTTAGTACGAAAAACAATGCCTCACAAAACAGCAGAGAAAAAAATGCTAAATACTAAGGAATGTCCGACAAGCCGGTGCCACCGGCTCAGATGACTTTCACTCTGATCGGCGAGCTGGTGACACCAGCTCGGTAAAACAGGTCGCGTTTTATTTGCGACTTCGAATTATTTTACGACATTGGTTGGATTTTCAGCAACTAGTATCGAAAATAAGGCTTATTCTATCAGCTGACTTCCGAGTGGGTCATTTGAACGTGGTTTGAGGCTGTAGCACGTTGGTTTTCTGCATTGTTTACTTAATCAGCTGATTCCTCGCTTTTTGGAAACATGGCTTCTGAGAGTAGACCTCCTCGCAGGCTTACTGCTGAACAAGCAAGGGAGTTATTCACTTAGGGAACTTAGAGATAGTGACAGTGACAGTCTAAGTTCATTCTCAGACGATGACTTTGTCAACCCACGTCTAGATTTAGCGTCAGATCAAGATCAAGAAAATTCGGACTCTACCAGTTCTGGTGATGATGATGATGAAAGACCACTACTTGCTGGACCTTCACAGAGAAAGAATGCAAAAGTAACTACCACTGGCAAGGGTAAAGGTCCTCTCAAAGGGAAAGGAAAGGCTAAATCTAGTAAAAGGCCTCATGATGGAGATGCATCAGTTCCAAGGGCGGAAGCTGCAACAGCATGGCGACAGATAGCTGTGAATGAGAGAAACAAAACGTCTGGTAACTTTCATTTTGTTCCCACCCATCCTCCTGGAGTCAGAGCTGACTTGAACAACAATTCATCAACCTTCAAAAGCCTGCAGACTCTGCTTGATGAGGCTGTAATTGATCACCTTATCACATCAATAAACAGCTATGCCAAGTACAAATGTCAGATCAACAATCCTCCAAAGCGCCGATCTGTGTACGCGAACTGGGTTGACATTGATCGAGAGAAGCTATGGCGTTTTTGCGCTGTGATGATAGTGGTTGGAGTGGACAAGAGGTTAAAGATCAGGGATTATTTTACAAAGACACCATCGTACTGGTATACTTCTTGGTTTCATCAGATGTTTCCCAGCCGCGACAGATTTCTTGCCATTTATCCCATCATGCTCCACACTGGTGAAACAGGTGCTCAGTCGAAAGACAAGATTGAACTATTTATGAACTCTCTCATTAGCAATTTTCAGATGGCTTTTTACCCCTTTGAGGCTCTTGCCATTGATGAAATGATCATTGGCTTCAAGGGCAGGTTCATAAACAAACAATACAACGCATCGAAGCCGCATAAATATCACATAAAAAGCTTCGGATTATGTGACAGCTTGACGGGATATGTACACAACTTGCTGCTATATTACAGCAAAGACACCTCTTACGCCCCAGACGCTGATGAAGACAGTCTTCAAGCAGTCAAAGTTTTCCGTACTTTGCTTGCGAACATTGGAAAAAGGCATACAGTCTTCGCAGATAGATACTACACGGCACTACCAGTGATACAGTTTCTTCAAAGTTGCCAGCTGTATTTTACCGGGACCCTCATGCCAACAAGAAAAGGATTTCCCAAAGAAATCAAAAATCAGAAACTGAGATACTGAGAAGCCAGATGGTATTTACACGAAGGTGATGACATCCTCTGTGTCTCATGGCGAGACAAGAAAGCAAAGAAACCATGCATTATGGTCTCCACAAATTCCTCGGCAGAGATGGTGCCTGTCCGTGGCTGCACTGGTGAAACAGAGAAACAATTGATGGTCAGTGTTTACAATATGGCCATGAACGGCTGCGATAAGGCAGACCAAAACATTGGCTATTATTCTCCAACAGAACGCAGGGCCAAGAAATGGTGGAGGAAAATTTTTTACTGGATGCTTGAAATTGCTCAATTCAATGCTCACATTTTGTATACCCTGTCACATCCTGATGAACGACCTCTTCAGTTCCGCAAATTCAAGAACAGGCTTATACAAGAAAACATTGTCGTGACTCGAGCTGTCGACCCAGCACAGAACGTCCTTGTTGAGCGTCACAACCCTGCGGTCATGCACCTAGTCCAGTACACGGACAAAGATCGTAACTGCGTGGTGTGCAGCACTGCCACCAAACGACAACGAACAATGTTTGTGTGCTCAGGATGCAGTGACAAACCACATTTGCACCCCAAACATTGTTTTTATCAGTACCATAAGTCCCAAGCCCAGTAAAAGGCTCAGAACAATAGTGACCTGTAAATAGTGTTTTTCACGGTTTTTTTCACATTTTTTTGTCTTGGCTTGACCTCAGACTATGGTGGATATTATTGACTTCAGACCCTGGATTGACTTGTTTGTGTGATAAACTTGTTCCTGGATAGTGAATGCACAGTTTTTATTCTTTACCAATGGATATATTTCATAAAGCTGACCTGCTATGACTTGGTGAGTCTAAAAATAGTTACATCATTTTCTGTTGTTTTTGTTTTTTCATTATTGTTACTGGCTAACTTCTGTCATGCGCTATTAACAAAAGCATTGTAAAATGATATAAATAGATGCAGAATTCAATTGTGAACACACACATACCAAAAACTTTACTCTAGTCGGTATACAAGAAAAGTTATGCAAATTTTTCGAATCTCACCTACCATGAAAAAAGTGGTAAATTTTAGACTGTGCGGTCAGACTGAAAAACCCCATACGGACATGAAGAGTTAAGAAATACAATTTGATTACCTACCACATAAATATTGATCAGTGCATTGTGAACAGCGGGGATGCGACAAGAAAACAGAAAACTAACAAGTATTATGAAAGCATCTATACTTCAGACCACTTCAGAGCTCACCAGTTTAATACCCAGAAAAACGATGCCTCACGAAACAGCAGAGAAAAAAATGCTAAAAACTTAGGAATGTCCAAGACTTTAAGAAATACAATTTGATTACCTACCACATAAATATTGATCAATGCATTGTGAACAGCGGGGATGCAACAAGAAAATGAAAGCATCTATACTTCAGACCACTTCAGAGCTCACCAGTTTAATACCACAACCCAACAAAAGAGGAAGAAGTGATTGATTTTTCACCCCATTCCCTACACTATCTCGTAAATATTGAATAATATTAGTAACAGTGTTGGACTGCAGGAGTATTTGTACTGATTCTATCTTTTTGATATAACACTGTGTGAAAGAAATGACTTCTTTTGAACTGCACGCCTGAAATCATCCTTTCGTAAGTGTATACTACTCAAATGTGACACTTTTACCAGACACCCTAATTCATGTATAAACAATTTTGCACTCAGAAGTAACCACTCATGTCATCTGACATTTAACGCCTTCTCTGATAATAATGAGTATCTTGGATAACAGGCTCTACAAGCTCTCCTTGAAATGAAGCGTGAGCAAATTTTGTTTTGTCTGTTTCATTGTTCTTTGTTCTACCATCATGCAGAAAATAGTCGCAGCTCACTGTGGTATAAGAAAGTTATAGATGATTAAAAACAACAAGTCACACTTTCATGTTTTCACAATTTTAGCCACTTTTGGCCGGCGAATTAAACACATCAAATATTAACCAATGTACATAAAAAAATACGGGCACATAGGTTAATGACTCAAATTTACAGTGCTATGTATTTTTTCTTCCTTATTCAAGTGAAACCAGAGTTTGAAGACCTTAAAGACCGTCATAAAATAACTAACGCGCATACGAAAATCAGCTCGCCCGAGCCATGACAGCGCAGGTAAAATTGCATCCGCAGAGGAGGCCATGACCGTAATTTGATCCAAGCGGCCATCAGTAATGGCGGTGAGCCTGGTTAACTAAAAGTCCAGTAGTTCATCGCCGTGATATAAACCTGAAGAAAATATAAGAAAGCTAAGGCAGACACAGAATTCTGAAATTTCTCAAGTCTCTCAAAAGCATTCATTTCAAAACTGTTTCAACAGGTATTGCAGTTCTATCAGTGCTTATATTACCTTGATATCCTCGTTGGTG
The DNA here is from genome assembly GCA_033807755.1 of Ellobium chinense. Lineage (NCBI taxonomy): Eukaryota > Metazoa > Mollusca > Gastropoda > Ellobiida > Ellobiidae > Ellobium > Ellobium chinense. The sequence goes on from JAWQUT010000058.1 coordinate 2,142,917, forward strand.
ACAAGACCAGAATTCACAATGACATCCTTGAATTTTCCCAATGGATCTCTGGTCTGGCGAACTTCTTGAATCTCTTCACGTGTACGGTAACTGAAAGAAAGGACAATACAAAGCTACAACAGCCCGAGTCAAGTTTCAAAAGCTATCTAATGTGACTTAATCCATGAGCCCAGGTCACTTTGAGGCCCTGTCAGAGTTCACAAAAGTAAAATACTGAAGACCTCTTCATTTTCTGTAAAAGACATCATTGCTGTGTTGAAATATGATCTTTTCATATTAGCTCCAACAGTCCAAAACTGGTCTGAAGTGAGCCTGAATACTCAAGCAAAATCATGCAACATACAGAGCTGAGGACTTTTTCAAATCCACAAATTCACTTGTAAGTTTTTCACTGAGCTAGTTCTGTAAAAAATTAATGCAATTCTTGATCAACCCTATCCTTTCAACCATCCAAGACAATATCCTTGCCTCCTTTTACCTTGAAAACTAAGTTTTGCTTCAGTGGGGATACCAGAGCAGGACTTGATGAGAAAATGGATTGTTTCCAGTCCTTCCCTTGCTCTTGTATTACTTGTAAAGACACCTACACTCACACTGAACTTTTACCTTGTGCCAGGGTCACTCATACTGTGACCATGATATCTGTATGTGGCAGCTTCAATGAGGATGGGCCCATGTTTGAGTACATAGTCTTTGGCGAAACGTGTGGCCTCTTTCACAGCAAGAATATCCATTCCATCCACCTATTTCAGTTATGGAGGATTACAAAATTGTTACATTGTTACATTCACATCTAGTCTATCACGTCATTTCACATAAATTCTTAACAGCTTAAAGGATTTATCACAAAAGCTGGATGGTGTATTTTGATTTTTTGAAACAAAATATTTCATTTACTGCCAGATGTATGAAGTGGATGTAATTATTTGCACACAGACACTTGCTAGGTGAATATTATCATCCATGAGAGAAAATCTTACCAACAAAGATAAATAAGAGAAAGACCAGTTATGCATTTAATTTCATTAAAGGACTTGGTACATTTCTGCTGGTCATGTTTGATGGAATATCTGTGGAGCTTTCCATGACCAACAGTTTTTCTCCAAAAATATGTGTAAATGTGTCGGAGTTTACCCACAAAGTTTACCCACAGGAAATACATTTAAACATACTTACTATGAAAAACGTTTAATTCACTTGACATTGACTCTACAGTAAAGCACTTAGCTTATATTATTAAAGTGGGGATTGCGGTTGACCTGTGCAGTGGATATGTGAAATATACTAAATGTAAAAACTCTGAAAATGCCACATGGTCTAATCTTTGTACTTGAAAATAAATTTCACAATATGCATTTTTGAATCCATTCAACTATCTCTGAAATGAGGAGATGAAGATGTGAAAATAAATCATATGCTTCCCCATGTTAAAGCACAACAAAGTTGTAAAGCATGGTCTCAGAGGATTAAGCATCAATCAAGCGAACATACCCAGAGTCCTGGTACATAATCTCCTCTGGTGTAATAGGTGGTGGATGCTGCTGCTCTTTCAGCTGATGTGCCCATCCCGAAACCATTGTTCTCACACACAAAGATGCAAGGCAAGTCCCAGAGGGCAGCCATGTTGAAGGCTTCAAACAGTTGCCCCTGATTGGCTGCTCCATCTCCGTAAAGAGTGATACAAATATTATTTTCACCTCGGTATTTGTGAGCTAATGCAATGCCTGCTCCTAAAGGAACCTGTTTTGAAAAAAAAAATTCAAGTTCTATATGCCATGGACACGCAGCTACTGAAAATAAAGAAACGATGAAGAAACGAAGAAGATACCTGCATGAAATTTATATTTCTGGCCTCTACATCCTGATATATTTAGGTGACAATGCCTCATCCAGCCCATAATTCCTATGAATCTTCCTTCTGTTACCTATTTTAGGAACATCTTCAGGAGGTAATCATCCTATTTGATCCCTGCAACTTTCTGCTCTTCAGAATTCCATCCCATTGCCTTGCAACACATCTCATTCTACCCCTAGCAGTGTTATGGTGGTGGAGGTTACAATATGATCCAGATGTAATGATCAACATTCTCCTGTCTATTTTGCTGACAGCTACTCAGGGCTTCTCTGCAGCTTTTACCTAGTGTTAAGGGGTAAAAATATTTATTGACATTGTCACCATATGCAAGCAATTTTCAAAGGAATAAATCATGTTAGGGACTTGAATGCCCACTACAGCCTAGGTAAAAGGATATTTCCCAATATCTCATTAAAGATTGAAAGAGGACGAGGAAAAAAACAAATAAAAAACTAACCAATTTTCTCAGCGCTTATTCTTCTCACATTCCTGCCGAACTGTAAGAAAGTAAATTAAGCTAAATATTCAATAGAAAGTAAATTAACTGAACATTCAGTCTGCCTTTACTTTATTCTGCCTGAGAGCCGCTTTCAATTCCTCTCATATACTTTTACTCCAAATAAGTATTCAGATATTCAATATCTACCTGTGCGCCTACAATGCCATTTCCGCCATAGAAATTCTTGGCATACATATGCATTGAGCCTCCTTTACCATGGGCACACCCTGTCTTGCGTCCTGTGAAGTAAAAGAAATAACCTCAATAAATCATATTTAAATAAAATACTTTTTTGTGGAGTAAAAAACTGAATGAATAAACATCTGAATAAAAGTAGACTGACCACTGACTGTGAAGTGGCTTTGATCTACCTAATTACATTGTTCCACCTAACCTGCCACAAGCTGTGTTATTCCCCACATAAATAAAAATGTTTAAAGGGTTTTCAAGTCTCCTAAATTACACTTCTTCTTCTTGACTGCCATGGTTTGCTCTGGACTTCATCTTGAATTAAAATTTATGACATACGATGAGGTTACTAAGGAACATGTACCACACAATTATTTTACTTGAATTATTGTTATGTAATGGTCGAGCTTTCTTTTTAGCTGTAGATTTTATCAACCTGAATGTCCCCTCTTTAAACAATATGTTTTCAGCACAGGATCTTGCTATCACATTAGAATAAACAACCTTTAGAAAACAAAAGGAAATATGTCACACAGACAGTGCTAGTTTTGACTCTGCCAAAAAAAAAAAAAATTAGCTTAAGAAATAAGCAGGGATGCCATTCACTTTTCGTAAAATTCTCTGAAACTTTTGCGGCTTCGCGGAAAATCATGTGGACTTGGTGTCTCTAATCTGAAACTTCTACTTTCAAAGAGCCAAATCATGTTTGATCCCTAAAGGTTGCATGAGCCTAATTGGTCAAAAAAATTGGACTATCCGAGTCGATAGTAGCAGAGTATAATAGCAGAGAAATAATCATATAACATGAAACCACACCGCAAAAGTGGTGAAATTCAGTTTTGAATTTGTAAAAAAATACTTCTTGCAGGCAGTGTTTCCCAATGGCTTCAGCGGATTTCATTTGTGCGGACCTTTTATCTGCAAAAGAAGGCCAAATTTTTAACCCCTTTTCATGTAATTTAAAATTGTGAAAAATCTAATCCAAGGATCCCCACCGTAAACAGTATATAATTTGAGCACAGTGATGGCACCAGACCTGCAGACTAGTCTTGGCCATCTCGGAAAATTCCTGTGGCTAGAGAAGAAATTTTTATTAAATGGCTCAAAGAAGCTTTTACAATTTGGCTCCTGCAACCTCAATAAATCTATGTTAGACCATAAAGAAATAAAGCTGTCTCTTTTAATAATGAAGACACATATATTTACTACATTATACAGTAGAGAAATCGAAAGCAGACTTGCCAACCCCTAATTATCATAGATCATGCAGCTGATAAGGCTGTTTGAATAAAACTCATCACATGGTTTGATTCTTCTAATTAGTCATTCAAACATGTTCTTCGTCAGTATCACAAACAAGACAGCTAAGACAGGCTGCTTCATAATATTCTCTCTTGAAGTGATTGGGTTGTAACTTGATAAGTGAGAACTTCATATTGAAATCCCCTAGATACTACTAGGATGTCCTTAAAAGGTTTTGCTGCTAAGATCTTTTGCTTTTCAATAAATATAATGATTCAGACTATCTCCGCAAATCAACGTAGATCTACGTGTTCTGCGAAGTAGACCAGCCCACACATCGACCCAGGAAGACGAACAAGAGCGGCAGGCTATTAGCCAGTTCTAGTGCTGCCGAAGCTAGACCTACAAGGCAATTTAAGCAAAAAAAAGCGTGCATTGGAAAGCGTAATGCCAAATTTGTGTGCCTCTGGTTTCCATGCTACAAACTGCAAAAGGGTTTTCAAAACCAAAATAATCGCTTCCACGACAGTTTGGAATTTAGGAAGCGCGTATACTGAGGCCGGAAGTGACCATTCAGCGATTTTAATCTGTTTAGCATACGCCGGCCGTACTGAAACGCCTATGTCTGTTATGAATGCTGATCTATCCACACGGCGACCGTACCAAAACTTCCTGTAAAAATTTGGATCTCGGGAATTTACTTCTTCCGAGAGTCGCCACGGGTTCTCGGAAGGACCTCGGATGGCATTCTCGGAGCCGTCGATGTTCTTGGACTTCCGAGAATTCTCGGAAGAGTGGCATCTCTGAACAAGATTTCACATGAAAACCACTTTTCAGCACGTGCTTAGGCAATTTTCTTCCACCATTAATCCAATTAGCCATCAGTGGGCTGCACAACTAAAGGTTATTAAAATTCTGTCTCTTCTCCTCATTGGATCTGCATGAACAAAAGTAGGAAGATGCACACAAACCTGTGAGTTCTGCCAACACCCCATGAACTGAGACTCCCCTGACATAAGACCAGCCATGAGCACGATATGCAGTAATGACTGAGTCTTCAGGAGCGATGGATGCCTCCATGCCGACAGCAACTGCCTCCTGTATGCATTATAATGGACAAGCATGGATATATTAGGTGAAACCTAAAGGTACAAACAATTCAAATCTGTGCTCAGAAGTTTATCTTGGATAAAAGTAGAGGAATGCTACGTGAACTGGCTTCCTGTCTAGCTCATCATATTTTCACTCTGAAACGTTACAGTTTCTATAAGGACTGCAATTTATGCCCAATATTATGTCTCCCCAGAAAATCACGGTAGCAAATTTCATATTCTTGAGGCTTTGATGCAATTTTGCAAATTTCCACAAATTTTGACATTTCTTGCAAATATGGAGCAAATTTTGACTTTTTCTTCCACAGTCACAATATCCTGCCAGTAAGAACAGAGAAAATGTGGTCCATTACTACAACTTTGCAACAATACAATAGTAAACAATGCAACATGGTATTAAATATAATGAAATTACAAAGCAATTTTTGCTAAATTTATGCAGATTTTGGTGCAAATTTTACCTTTTTTTTTTTTTTGGCAAGCAAATTTTACCGTTCTTGAGGCAAATTTTAGGGGTTTAAAATGCAATTTTCTGCAGGGACAGAATATTATTCTGAGTATCCTATATTCCACATTTTCTTCTTGTAGAGAAAAGCATCAACTGCAAACAAAAAAGAAAGTGATATAAACTCCACTAGAAAGATGTACCCGTTTTCAAGATGATTGGTATAAGACTAAGGGTAATGATGAAAGACAACACTGCACTTTTCTGAAGTATGAGTCTTCAGCTTTCACCAACTGGCTACTTACCTGACCTGAATAAAGATGACAAAAACCTCGAATAACTTTGGATTTGTACAAGTTGCCCGCTGTTGTCTCCATTACTCGAATCATACGCATCTGCTTGTAGTACTTGAGTCCCTCCTCTCTGGTGAAAGTCACTTGTGTATTTGGCCCATGATCAAGGCGATGAAGTTTGTAAGGCTGAACCAAAAGACAATATTACTTGTGAACCAGTAATAATCATAAAAATAAAAAGAAGAACATTTACAACACATTTTCCCCAGAAGACCTAAAGATGCTTTTCACTGGGAACTTCTTTTGCTATAGTATTCAGCTGTTTAACTGCCTTTACTTGATAAGTCAATGCTCAGTGTCTCAAAATCATTTAGATTTTATTTTTAAAGCATTGTCTGCCCAATCCTGTCAAAAATCACATAAAACTTTAATGGACCAGACAGGAACAAAACTCTGCCCTGACTGTTCTATGCTTTCAAAATCTAGCTGTCTGATTTAAGAGAAAACCTGGTGTCATTATAGGTCATTCATACATGCCTCCATAGCAATCAGATTATAAATTATGCCCTCTTAAATAAAAAAAAAAGCTCATCCTGCCAAGTTGTAAAGCTGATTAAAATGAATCATGATCCTTCGTATCCTTTCTACACAGGCAAATTTTTTAATGAAAATGAGCCGTAGATGGATAATTGGAAAATACAGCAAACTCATATAGGAATAATCCTCATGAGTACAGAACATCAGACTTACTGCAACAGTATGTGTGGCTTCAGTGGCATAGCTGCTCCCCTTCACAGCACCAAGGATCCACTGAAAAGAATATATAATCATGATCTTAGGGCTGGTTAATACTTAACAGACAAGACTGTGTGGTTGTACCCCTGAACAAAGTCAAAGATTCACTGGAAATTAATTTTTCATAATTAATATGACATCCTCAGAATATAAATGCAACAAGCTGCAGTCTAACTATACTGAGGGGCATCATTCATATTCCACTCATAAATGCAGAGATGGAAGTAGGAACATTTTCACTCATGAAATGAACTTTGATTTCAAAATGTCTTTTAATATAAAAGAGCTATTTACAAACAGTTCTTTTACAAGGTAGGGGAGGAGGAGGAAATAAAGAGATTTTCTAGCCAGGGCACCCCCTAATTCCAGATGGAAGAGGAATAGAGCCTTAATAGCATGTCCTCTTAAAATGTGGCCTTTTCTGAGCACCAAACAAGATTCACATACTTCACACACAGTTTATTTTACAACCCCAAAATAAAAATTTCAAGGAGATATGATGGGGGAAAGGGGCTGTTCAATATCTTTTAAAACAAGTTAAATCTCCCTCAGAATTTACACCCACTCCTCCCCACCTCCCAAACCCATACTTATGTTGCCCCCAAATTGTATGACCAGGAATAAAAGTTGCCAGTGTAAATGAAAGAGTCTCCACATCCTTCTCCACCCTGCCCTTGAACTCTAAATCTTTCCAGGATACAGTACTATACAAGATGGTTGGTGATGAGTGCTGTGAAAAACCACTGTATCTAGATAGCTAGGTTACATCTGACTGCCTGAAAATGAAACCAACTATAGTAGCTTAACAATGCAATAAATGAAAATATTATTTATAACTGTACTGTGACGAGGCCTCAAATGTAGTTTTAATGCAGAATTAAAATTTCAAAGTTTATTAAGAAAACTCCAGACCAAGTAGTATATTATTATAGGCACACATATATACAAATGAGAGCGCAGATCAAACGACAATGGGGAAAAAATAGCAAATAATCGATCAATCGAAGAAAACAAAACCCAGTAACACAGCACTAACACAAGATTTAAAATGTATAATGCCTTATTGTTTGTATGAGTGCATATAACAAGTCACATACAAAATACAAAAATGAAGCAATAAAAAGAGAACAGACACCATAATAAAGAAAGTCATCGAAACAAAACTAAAATTGTGAATTTAAGTTCAATGTATTACTAAAAATTAAAAATTGTAGGACAGGGTCCTGAGAGTGAGAGGGGGGAGGGGAGAAGGAAGGACAGACAAACAAAAAAGAAAGAGGGGTACTGGAAATAAAATACATGCTATTCACTTTAAATGAGCTAAGCAGTGCAATGCTAATCACAACATGCATTCATACTGATAAATATAGAATATCTAGACCTAACTGAAATACAGTTGACACTGCTTAATCGCAATTCATTAGGATCACGGAAAAAGTTGTGATTAAGAGGAGCTGCGATTATGCGGAGCAGGCATTCTACAGTTACAGCCCTCACCCTGGATCAAAGACCACTCGTTTTTTTACAGCTTGAGCTGTCTTGTCGTTGGTTATAGCGGGGTTTTTTTGTGTGTTTTGTTGCTTCTTGTTGTTTTGTTGTTTTTTGGGGGTTTTTTTGTAAATAGACTATATATTTTAAAATATTATTCTGAGAATCGAGTGTGGGAAACAAAAATGGTGGGGCTTAGCCCCACTAGTCCCCAATGCCTTATTGCCACTGGTGAATTATATACTGCACTGTCTCTGGACAGTCTTTTAACTTTAATGCTCCCGGCCTTATAGTTATAGTTGGGCTACCTTTAGACTATTTGAAAGCCATAGAAGCTTCTGTGAAGAACCAGATTCTTGCCAAAAAATGAGACCAATACATGCACAATAAAACTCCATGCTTGAATTCAAGTGGATATTTGTACCAGGAATTCAGGTTAGATCTAGACCTAGACTAGTGCTAGTCTAGTCTACCTCCTCAGGACCGATAACCAAATTGGCTAATACTATGACTATGTAGGCCTTCATACATATCTGATGAATGATGAAATAAAGATTTAGTAGCAGATCTATCCACAGGCTAGAGCAAAGGGCTAATCAGTGCATGTCGTTATCACTCTCGGATTGAGTGATCAAGCTCCTTGCAGCAAGGTTTGCTCAGTCACAGCGGATGCCAACCTTCTCGTGACACAGGCCGCGTAGACTAACTAGTCTAGTTTTCTCTACGAATTAAAGTAGACTAATCTAAAACTAGTCTAGATCTTTACTGGTTCTTCAAAGACTGGGAGAGTCTTAGCAATGCACTTACTGAATTCAATGAAGATCGGCACAGCGTAAGTCTCATTGTTGACAGCATGTTGACAGAGCCGACAGTGTTATGATAAACCACTGTGTCCCAGTCCTCTCCCGGTAAAGGTCAGGTAGTCCCAATGTTGCCACTCTGGATTGATGGTTTTCCCCTACAGCAAGGCCAATTTTCCACCACATTCCCCTACGCGCGAAGAATATGGTTGGCCATCATTTTATTCCTTGCAATGTTGTTTTCAACCTTATGAGCAGCATATGCATGTACTAAAGGGTAGGCTCACACTCACAGCAATGTAACAACGATAGAGCTGTGTACATAATAGTGCTTTGTTATGACTGTGTAAAAACCTAAGGGGTAGTAGATCTAGTTATGAGTAGTCATAGAAATAATGATTTGGATTAGACTAGATCACAGACAGCAAAGGAAACGATGATTATAATACTGTGTAATTAATTTAACACAAGTGGGGTTAATAAAGCAGAAAAATACTTGTCGCACCTCGTGCAGTAGGCTCTGGCAGAAGTTTTACCCATTGTCAGCCAGCCCGATGCCAGCTTTCCTTCTCCCACTCTTTACGATACATTTGAACCCTGTCCGAAGATACTTCCTTACCCGCCTTCGGCATTTTGCTGGATCAATCTGAGCAAACTAGATTTTTTTTTTTAATGTTTTGAAAGACAGCGCGTTTGTCAGACAAAACCGGGAAAAACAGGAATGAATGCCAGTTTATTTCCGATGGGGTGTCAAACTGAAGAGAACTTTAGATCGGTGTAAGCTTATGCCTACAAGTGAGCATAATTGTCGCCACTTTGCTTAAAACTTTGATTTCACATTCGCCAAAGTAGCGACCCGGTTATGAATGAGGCTCAAAGTTAGACCGTGCTGTGATCAAGCTAGTCTGGTAATAGTTGTCAGCAGTAAGAAATAAGAGAAATTGAAAACAAAAAACAATCAGTTTTGTAGAACTTTTTTTTGTGTGACAGAAAGTTTAAGAATGTCTTTCCCTCCTACTTCTCACTACATTTGACAGTTTTCCCAGTAGGGTTCCTCTACCTACCTCTTACGAAAAGCCATTTTCCCCTACAGTAGGGGAAAATCCCTACGAACGGCAACACCGGGAAGGCCTGCATCAGGGGGAAATTACTCTCAATAAAAGTGGATGACCTTGGGAGGGTTTGCCTAATAATCGAGACATGAAGGTGGCATCTACTGTGCCACACATTGTTTCGGTTTTGTTTTGTTTTATGATATCTCTTTACCACACCAGGCCTACAGTATCAACAGACCATCAATCTGTAGGACTTTTATCACCAATATACATTACTTTGTAATGATGTTGATCTAGGGCAAAGAGATCTACGGTGCAATTGCAATGAGCATAATATATATACAAACAATTGAGACCGCCTAAAGAAAACCAAAAGAACCCGAACAAGAGCCAGACCCCAGTAGAAAAAAGGCCTATTATCTACTATCTACTTCCTCAGTCGGAAATTTAGAGGAGAGGGTGGAGCTAATAAGGATCATTGAAAACAAGAACGAAAAAAATTTAAAAAAGGGTGAAAGCAAAAACTCAGGTGGGGTCGAGAAGTCAGGAGCGAGATCATTGTGAAGAAGTTTTTTTGGTTTTTTATTGCATGCAAAATTGCGCACCACAGTGTAAATGAGTGAGCTTTTTTGTTACAATTTGTGGTATTAGAAAATATTGTTTTCAAACTACAGTCGTTAAATCAGATTTCACACATATCTAAGACACATTAAATTAACGCAAAGACCTATAATTACACCGAAGTGTTCGTTTTGTGTCTCGAGAACACAACTAAGTGTGGTACTAAATATTTAAAGGGATCAGGATGATAAAATGAGAATTAAATTTAAATTAAATTTAGAAAAGTAAAAAGCCTCTGTAATGATAATACCTTAATGGGTCATGTGTGAATTCTAGTGATCAAGCAATTATTTTGATATAAAAGTGTCCCATAATCACTTCCCACAGCCGAAAAATATGTTCTCATAAGCAACTTCGGTGTGCGATGTTGCATGCAAAGTTTTCTGAAATAGAAAGTACGACGGTAATGCTTCCTGTAATTTGTAAGGGAACTGTGGTGGATCAGCTTAACTTTGAAAATGCTTACAGTAGCTCTCCAGTAACTATTGTGAAAATAGGCTCATAGCACAGTTTTCACGAAAAGACAACAGCGTGTTTTCTTGTCGTATTCCTTTCTTATATATTTCTTAAATTTATAGTTTGATGATTTGTTGTATTTATATATTATGTAAAGTAAAATCTGTGCCGCATTTTGCCTTGATCTTTGTGTAATGAGAATGATAGACCATCATTTATTGAGCAGCTGTTGCCAAGTTGGCGCCTGAAGCCTCAAAATGGAACTCTTTTCCAAGTTCTCGGTGCCCTTTTTTACGCCATGGCGCGCGGCACATTTTTCTTATCCGCAGCGAAAAATAGCATGTATTTTTCATTGAAAACTTAGACAAAGTTGGGAGCTGAGGTAAGACATTGACGCTTTTTAGGCATTCCAAGTTTGATTTTACTCGTATATAAAATCTGACCTGGTAACATTGCTTCAAGACGTCCTCAAAACTAAGCGCACTGAGTTCTTCTGTGACTAAACGAGATACAACGAGAGTTTGTCCCTGGCAACCCGGGATTTTGTGTAAACTTCGAAGATCCAACCAGACTACCTAGTTCTTATCGCAAACATGACTTCGTACAGAGTAAGTTCATTATTCTTATATCATATGCTACTGGTATTAGTTTGTATGAACGTAATTGTAAATGGACGCATTACAATTAAAGGCTATCGGTTTACATTGTGAATATTCGTGTGCGGATATCACCCGCCAGTCATTGCACACCAAATATCGATAACCCATTAAAAATCTCTACGGTGAACTTGGCGTGAAGCATTTTAGGGAGGATTTTCGAATGCACCTTAAATTTTGCATGGTCGTAAGCCAGGATAGAACAGGGTTTATCAGTATGGTTATCCTAATACTTAACTTCTGAGTTAAGGGCAGTTAAGGCTCACAAGTAGGCCCATTAACAGTGTACTAGTGTAACACTAACAGATCCTATCAAGCCAAGGCTATCTATATCCTCCATACATCAGTTCTCGTTAGGTATGCGATGTCGTTAACGTTTGTTTATCCGGATATTGTGTCCGCGCATGCGTACGTTTTCGCGATTTTTTGCGTCTTGTCGGAGCAGAATTTATTCGCCGTGTTCGTGGAGGTGATATTTTTCGGATATTGGGACTTTCAAGGTAAGAAATCATCATTTTCATTCATCATTCATGAAAAAAATCTGATTTCACTATTACTTTTTTATATTTTTTTCGATATTTTTTTTAACATCTTAAAATTTAATTTTTAGTCTGAACTTTCGCCGATTGTGCTAGAGTCATGTCCTCTAGACCTGCTACAACTGTCAGCAAGATGATAAAAAGAATAATTTTGACTTTATTTTATCTCAACATTATACCATTCCTTGCTATGTTTTCATTACCAATGCCAAACGCATCTCATGTTTTTATGCGTTAAAAATAATATTTTTCCGACCTTTCCATCCCCTATCACGTCATTGCCCAGAAAACGTCTTTGCATCACAAATTAATGTTGTTTTTGCTTTACCAAATCAATCGTCTGCAATAATGAAAGTAGGTCACATTGAGGTAGTTTATGAATGAAATGAATGACGACCTTTGTTACTATGATTACTACGAAGTTCTCATTGGTCGATTATCTGACCCCGCTAGGGGGCGTCAAACAGGAATAAATGGTAATTTGCATAAGTCTAGTTTTCTTTTTGGATGGGGGGAGGGAGGGGGGAACCGCGTCTAATTTTTTTTCTATGGAACACCGTTTTATCAAGTTTACTAATTTTGTAACTATTACTCTCAGGATGCCGCGTAATTACGACATGGCAACGCTGTTCGACGCCCACGTCGCGGTCGTCGAGGACGGAATTAGCATATGGCAAGCGGCGCTACACTACGGTGTACCATATATGACACTGAATGACAGGGTGAAATGGAAGGGTCGGCATTAATGCCATAGTCCCAGGCCCCTCACCTATCTTCAGTCCTGAGCATGAAGGAAAGCTTGCCAGTCACTTTGAAAAAATGGCAGCACTTGGCTATGGCTATACAAGGACAGAGGTGCTAGATATGACAACCCTTTGACTGGGCCAAAGAAAGTAACATTGTATTATTTGTACTGCCAGCGCACACGTCCCATTTCCTACAGCCTCTTGATGTTGCCTGTTTTGGTGCTCTAGAGAGAATTTTTATCAAGCAGAAACATAGGGCCATGAGAGGTCATAAGTCAGGAAATCTGTCTACAAAAGAGGTTTGTGAGATGGGGTGTCATGCATAGGCACTGAAAGCTAACAACCTCACAAATGCCTTCAGGCGAACTGGCCTCTTTCCATTCACTGGTATTGATGCCATTTCTGACACCATCTTCATACCAGCTGAAGCATTTCAGGAGCCGACAACAGCAAATGCCAGCCCTGTTCACGATAAATTTTTTGATGCAGCTGACACAAAGAAAGAACCAACAAAAAATAGAAAAGTCATTGGAGCAATAGCTGGTAAGTTTAAGCTCCTATAACTGCTCTTTTTTATAATTCTATGCTTTCTTTCTATCCCTTTTCCCCTTAATGAGACAGAGGGAGTAGGTGAAAAAACAATAATGACAGCCATTTACATAATCTTAATTATGCATGGAGCAGTAAGTATCAACACACAACATACAAAACATAAGCCAGTAATGTAATATAGACTTCATAAGGGAGGACTTTCAAACATGCCTCATACCTCAAACAATTAAACCATGCCAATTAATTTTGATTTACTTTGTAAGTAATTATTCCATCCATTTTTGACTCCACCATCCAATTTAAAAAAATCATATACATCATTTTGTCTCGGGATTAAAGCCTAAGAAAATCCCAGTTGGAAATCTAGAAACAAGGAGTGCCATCTTTGGAATTAAGAGGTATAAGGCATGTGTATGAAAATCTATCCAATCACAAAAATTTTTGTCCATAACTTTTTCTATCCTAGGTGGCAAAGAAATTACAGATGAAACTGTGGCACAGGCATTACATCTGCACATTCAGCAACAACCATGTGCAAAGAGGAAGACATCAAACACTGTTTTTGATACTGACACTTGTTGTTGTGTGTGTGTGAAAGCGACACACCACCCCTATACGACGACTATGACATTGTGGAATGGGCTCAGTGTGACCGCTGTGGTCACTGGGTCCATCTGCAACTTTGCATGCTAGTGCTACAAGTGGATGAAAATGAAGCATTTGCATGCCCATACTGCAATGAGGAATAATGCTCATAATGCAGTATTACCTGTTGTAATTTAATTGTTTCTGTCATAAACTGTTCAGAAAAGTTCCAAGAAGTTCAGTTTTCACTTCCAAGACTCTTTACTTACCTCAAGTTACAAGTTACCTCAATATTGGTTGAAGTTACAGTATTTTTTCACATAACATGACCTGTTTGGAACACCATACTGCCACTATTTCATATTGACGAAAACAGATACCCTTCCGTGAACATTACAGGGAGTGACCTCCCGTCGGTCAAATGACGTAAGTAAACAAACATGGCTGTCACGGCAGTTTTCATTTGGTTTGATACATTGCCATATGAATGATCTTCCATGCTGCGCTTAAGTTTTGCCAAATTTCTGCGTGAAACACTTCAAATTTCACAACGAATCCTTAGTGTAACGACATCCCATACCTCCGGGATACTAGTATTAACCGGGTAGTCGTTGCTTCATTGGAAAGTAACTGCTTGATCGAACAGTTCTGAGGCTCAGCTGAGTTGCTCAAATGGGAAAAAAAGAGCCCTTGTATCAAATTCACATGGTTGAATTAATTTATCCATCTTGCATACTTCCAACTCCTAGTCATTTCTAGTTGCTAGACCAGCACCTGGACTGGAGAATGTCTCAGATCATATAGAATTTGCGGCAGTTTCTGCACTGAAGGATTAGAAATTTGCCACTATAACTACACAGTCTTAATTTACCGTGCATAATCCATGTTAAAAAATAGTCAACTTTGAAAATATTTGATAACTACGTAGCAATTTCAAACACACTTTCTAGTAGGCCGCCATCATATTGTTTTGAAAGCTTCCTGATATTTCTGGAACCAATGAAAAATGTTCTTAAACAAAATGGGGCAGGGGTGAGAACTTTGGCTGTTTTTTAAATGCCTGAAAGAAAGGTACACCATAATATTATGTTAAACTAAAATTATGACACCAAACTGCAAGGCCAACAGTAACACACAACACGTTATTTACAAAACAAAACAACAATAAAAAAAAAGAATCAACAGTATGACTCTGTGAAACATTTAACTCAAATAAAATCCCTCTATATATAAAGTTACTCACCTCAACAAAGGTCAGAAAAATCTAATTTACTTCAAAGATTGGAAAAATCTATCAATGTTATTTTGTTAGAGTCAAAGGAAGCCTGGTAACAAAAAATGGACCTCTGATGTTAAAAAGTTGAGAAAAAAAAACACCCATATTTCAACTAAGAATGGAATTTCCTCTGAAAAATCACTATCCAGGTTTTTTTGTGTTTTTTTTGTAGAATACATTGGCATCACTAGATTTTCTGATAGGAATCATTGTACGTGTTTGGAGCTCAAGTGAGTCTGACAACTGTAGTCCAAAGGAAGCCAGGGCTAGAGATCAAAAGGACAGCCTTATCAAGTGCTTCAATAACTGGCCCGTTTCCTGGAGTAATTAATTTCATTTCAAGAAAATGTAAACTGTTTTCATTTATATTCTGAAAAAAAAACCCAAAAACTTTGAAATAAATCACTTGCTCACAATTGCCTGCATTGAATTCATCATTCTTCAGTTTCAGCACACATTGCCATGTGGTGGAATGAGCTTGACAACACAGGCTATGGCAATGGCTGGATCAAACTTTGGCAATTATAGTACAGTAATTTATAGTTGAGGGGGATTGGTATAGAAATAAAGTCAATATGGTCTTATGACAAATGGGAAATTTGAACAAAATCCGGGGGGTTTTTTTCCAAATACCGGTCATTAAAAATAGATTCTCAGATTGAAGGAGCAAATTATGACAGGAAATCGCTATAACAATTAAAAAATGTGATCCACCTGGTTTCCATACCCTGATTGTTCAGGGGAATTGCCTTTAGCATCTCTGTCTTGATGCTTGAAAGGCTGGAATTTTTTGGTACTAGGGTATCCTGAAATCACTAAGGATATTAGGTAATGCTTGTCACTTCAGTATAGGAGGCATTGTAAATAGAGAAAACCTTATCACAGTTTAAGGAAGGACATCATTTTACCAAAATAAGTGGAATCCCTTATGTACAAAGTATTTCCTTAATAAAAAAATCATTTTTATTTTCAACAGAAAAAGCCTAGTTTTATATTTTCAAATTTAGCAACAAGTCATGTTGATGAGCAGAACTCTGACTCGTAAGTGTGCAGTGTTCATGTTTGTCTTGTCGGAGGTGCGCATTTGCTTGATTGGGAAGTCAAGGAATTGCTGGATCGAGTACTCACTTTCCAGTGGAGCAGTAACTGTCTGATTGGCCTTTTCCTGGACCTGATTAGGGTCTACGATGTATACTTAGAGAGACAATTTTGGGAAGGACTTCCAAATCAACCTCACTATTTTATCACATTAAATAACAATTATGTTTTAAATTACAGTAGTGGCGATAATTTTTGGCAAATCTAAGTTACACATATGACTGAAAGAAAAATTGTCTTACATTGTCTCCCCCATAGACACAATGCAGAATAGCTTGTGAATCCAACAGCCATGATCCACATGACCCCACTCACTTGTTAGACTCAAATAAATGAAAGTGAAAGGAAGCTGGATAAATGTGAAAATTAGGATGCCAAAAACTAAGGTTAAATCTAGAACAGTGACAATTTTTCATCCATTCATAACAATTCTGGAAACAAAACAACAGAATACTACTTTCAGGATGCTGAACTGAAAGTAAGACTGAAACAGGCTGCCATTTGTAAACTCAAAATGTGGATCCAAAAGGATCCAGTTATTCTTGCCGAAATCAGAAAAGTTTACACCAAATTTGCGGAAAATGTCTAATTTGCAAACTCAAAGCAAAAAGCCTTGAAAAAAAATTGCAATAATTCGCAGCCACAGTTTTCTCAGGGGACTGCCTTTGTCAGAATTTCTGAAGAATGAAACACAATGAGTATGGATCTAAGACTAAACCAGATCTGTGGAAATCTTATTTCATATTAGAGATTGGGCCTGTTGCAACTCAGGATCAGTCCTGTGTGAAATAAAACGGACCGTCAAGTTGAAATGTATTAGAATGTGATTGTCTGCAAGTGAACCAGTTGTCTTACATACTGTATGCTGTACTTCACTCATGACATTTCTTAACACTGGTGGCGCCAACTGATCACACGCTAGGCACCTTGCTGGCAGTGTGATCTAGTTTTACTAGTGTTTCACGGGGCATAGTACCGCTCCATCAGCTGACCGATGTAAACAGTGTCTTTGTATTGGACTGGCATGCAAAGATCCATGTTTTCGTTTGAAAATTGGCTGCATATCTACTAAAAGCACAATTATATTTAGTAGAATAGTAGGGAATTGAACATGGCATATAGGAGGATATTTTTTTATTATTATATGCACTTGCTGTTTTGTTTTTTTTTGTTAGCAAGGGCTTAAAAGCCTGATGCAAGCCCTGTAGATTGAAGCACACACACACATATTATATACACTAAGGTTGATGTAATCTAGAAAAGTCCACGTGGAGGAGGAGAGGTAATTTTACTCACACATAGAAAAACACTCAACTAATCTTTTAATTTCGAATTTGGTGTTATGGAGTAGGATAGGAGACAGGAGGGAGCTGTGCGTAGTATGGTGTTAGCCATCTTTTTGGACTATGTGATGAACCGTGAATTGTAAACAGACGCTGCCATCTTCTGTCTTCCTTTGTTTCACACATAATAATCGTAACATCTTACTTCCAATCGAGGGAAACAGTTTCGTGGCACAGCAAAGTAGCGTAATACACGTAACAGTCAGGATGGCACTTCCCTACAATTTCATTTCTCGCTCATATGGATGTGTGTTTGGTTTTCAATAAGACTGAGTATCACTGTAAACAAGCATACTTGTTTGAAAGTTCACTATTCTTCAAAATTTATATACTTCATTAGGGGTTATGGTCCATGCTAGCAACTTCATTATGAGAAAAATTATTTATAAATAGTGTTCCAGTCATCCTAGTTAAGAATGTCTTTTCTTGAAAATTAGTCACTCCTTTGATTTTTTCTAGTATGTGAATGAATGTGATGCTTATGTCATGAGCACAAGCATAGGATGTATACTAATAATACTATTGCTGCACTCAAAGATAGTAAGCAGATGGTAGTGTATATATCTACTCTCACTGCATCACGAGGATTAAAAGTGTAAGCAAAGTGAAAAGGACATGAGTGCCAAGGCTAAATATGGTGGTAAATGCCAGTGATCATCAATCTGATTTTTATTTATTGTAAGATCACAGCTACAGAGTCATGTGCAAGACTGATAATTTACATGCTCGCAGAACACAGAGGTTGACAAACATCACTTGTTATGATTCAGATTGAATGACATCATTTTCTTTTTTAAAAAAAACGGATATTCAAACCTCAGTTGAAACCATCAATTGTCTCTTATGAAATCTGGTATGTAAATGTGTGGTAGATTAAATTCTGCTTATGTAAGCTGTAATTTGAATTGCCATTACTTCAATTAAAATGTCAAGTTCTCTTACTTCTTCCATCTAGGCAGCTGACTCCAAGAGGGAGGAATTCAGAAAGTATTTGGAGAAGGCTGGTGTTCTTGACACCCTCACCAAAGGTAAATCATTTGTGTGAACAGAATAAGAAAAGAATCTATTTGACGAGAAAATAGAATACTTATTTAATATTATTGTTCCTGACCTGTCTTGAAGTGGTGTTTGCAGTATGGACACCTATTAATGTGGGGTGTCATTTCAAAGAAAGGACACAAGTTAGCTGCACAAGATTGCTGAAAATGTGTTACTTTTAGAAAATTAATGATTCAAAAGATCATAGAAAAGACTGAAGATAGAAGATGAGATTTCTCAACTTTTAAACACTGTTGAAAGAAATTTGAGCAGTTTTAAGAAATCACTGGTTATGAAATTAATGATGTCCAAGAAAAATTAAGATTCGTACTTCTCCTTTGGCTTGAGCTTAACATGTTATTTTGTCATCAATTTACTGTGTCACAGAAATACATATCATATCATTTACCCTCTAAAATTTGGTTTTGTAATTTCAGTGCTAGTAGTCCTGTATGAGGAGCCAGAGAAACCCAACAATGCTTTGGAGTATCCTTTTGGAAGATGTACCTTATCTCTATTGTTGCCATGAATTGGATATCTCAGCATTGCCAACAGGTTTGGTAATGCTAGATGGGAAAATATCAGCTCAAGGGCCGAGTTCTTGGTCCACTTGGTTTCTGTGTATGCAATGTTCCAGTTTCTCAAACTGTTTATCAGTTTATCAGTGCTGTAACCAACACATTCATCCACCAGCAGAATTAAATCCATTTACGTTTTAATTGATGTGCAGTGTTATCTCTTGGTCAAGTGAGTTGGGTGGGGGATGTATAAATTTTGGGGGGACTTTTTTAGACTTTAATCAAATTCTGTCCAGCAGTTTATTGGCAGGAAATAAGGGGGGAAGTGGCACACACTCAATGGATTTGGNGAAAATTGCTCTGAGTAGTAGCTTAATAGATGAAGAGGCCGCTGCTTTTTCCACTTGTTCCCGTTTGTCAAGATCGTAGAAAGCGTGCTAACGGGAACGCCATATTTCTCAGCTATGACATTCTTCGACATCGCACCTCTGTCGATTTCCTGGAGCATGTTAATATTCGACTCAATGGAAAGAGTCTTGAGGTTTCTCTTTACAGGATTAGAGGAAGCCATTATTTAGAGGACAAATTCAATTTAATTCCAGTTGAAAATGATAAAGATGAGTCAACCGTACGCGAGCGAGCGAGCACACTGGGGAGGTCACGAGGGCAGCCTCTTGTTTATTTACCGTCACAGTGCAATGGGCCAGTGTATGTATACACTGCTGCCGAGATGTTTAATTATCGATCGATTTTTCAGCGGAGCCCTCCCGCATTCTCTTCCCCCTACTGTCTTTCTTATCAGCGGTGGTGTAATACACACGCCCTACTTATTGTGCTACTTATTGGCACTCGCAGTGTCCAGTTTTATTGCCTCTCTCTATCCGCGGCACTGTCTTGTTTGTTTTTCAAGCCGTCAGTGTTGTTTAGTACCACGCGGGGAAGACGCCAGGAGGTGATTTTGCCTCTGTGGCAGCGCTGAGCAGTTGGACTAATCAGAAATGGGCATTAATTACTTCGTCTTATGCAAGGACTCAAAGAAGGAAAAAAAACTATTATTTCTTTTTATTTCGACTAATAAATAATTGGAGGTATACGGTTTCGACATACATGGACTCGACTGTATATTATAGCAGGCCTAATGCTCTTGACTTTTATTTTCCTGATCAAGCTTAAATTAGCATAAAATGTGTTTAATAAAATTTCAGCAAGGGCAAATATGCCAGTGCTTTTTATAGAAAATTTGAGTATTATGAAAAAACAAGGAAAATATTCTTTCTTTGATTTACAGGGCTCCCGCGCGATCCTGGAATTCCAGGTAGTCCTGGAAAAGTCCTGAAATTTGATTTCGGGGCCAAAAGTCCTGGAAAAGTCCTGGAAATTGCAAAAATATACTTGAAAGTCCTGAAATTTGTGCTTCCCGCAAGAATTATGCTGAAAAATTTCGCTCGCGGCCGAAGCAGGACGCATTCGAGGTCGCGCCGACATGTTTTTGATTTTCCGTTTACTTGCGGTAGTTAACGGCGGCAGTCGTGAACTTGTATACGTTGCGCGCGCGTTATTGATAGCTTCCGGGTCAGCACTTTGCTATAAGAAGCGAAACGATAGGCCTAGGTTAGCCTAGTCTAGGATTTGATTCATAGGTGACACTATCAGCCACAATGCCTCGGAATACTTGCTACTTCTCCGAAGCCTGGCTTAAAGAGGAAAAGTATAAGCCCCATGGCTTACGCCAGTGCCAACCTCCCTTTCGAAAGCAAGGTGCGAAATTTGCCGTAAGGAGTTTGATGTGGGCAACCTGGGCCGTTCCGCGCTTGACTCGCACATGGCGAGTGTCAAGCATAGATCAAGTGGGCTACAGCGCTGTTATTATGCCTGATGGTAGAGACGNTCTTTTTATTTCGACTAATAAATAATTGGAGGTATCCGGTTTTGACATACATGGACTCGACTGTATATTATAGCAGGCCTAATGCTCTTGACTTTTATTTTCCTGATCAAGCTTGAATTAGCATAAAATGTGTTTAATAAAATTTCAGCAAGGGCAAATATGCCAGTGTTTTTTATAGAAAATTTGAGTATTATGAAAAAACAAGGAAAATATTCTTTCTTTGATTTAGAAGGAGTCACAGTTTACAGCTTTCAACAATACAGTGGCCTTTCCTTAGCTTTAATCTCAGTTTCCTGAAGCAGCACTTAAATGTATCAGGGCCAGAAACAGCAGATGTGGAAGCCCTCAAGCTGGAAGTTACAGAATTGAGGCAGAAATGTGAACAGTTGCAAGAGGAAAATAATGAACTCAAAGCCAAGGTCAGTTTCTTCTTACAATCTGTAAGAACTGTCATATCAGATCATTCTCTCTGCGCTGCCTTTGTGTCCTTGTGGTTTTAAAGATTTTAAAGCCTAACTTACAGACTTGTCACAGCTTTAGGATGAATTCTTAACTAAAACTATGTGACTGTATGGGTTCTTGGCAAAACACTAATTGACATGTCTCAAAATCTGACTGGCTGTCATTTAGATATGTTGGATAACCCCCCACCCCCATCCCTTTCCTGATGTTAAGGGCATGGACAGAACTCTTCAGTAAACTTCTTCAAGGCCAGGAGGCATTACAAGTGCCAGTTTCCCTATCCCCCTTTTTTGTTTCCAGATATGAAAATAAATGGACAGGCTCATTTCCACTCAGGCTCCCAGTGAAACCATCATTTTCATTTCTATTTGCGATAAATGCACAATGTGCTTTGGTGCAAAAAAAGCGTAATGCCTTTGATGTTTACCAGCTGAAGTCAGAAAAGTAGCCAGTGTTATATTACTGGCACATTATCATAATTTGACTGCTGTGTATGGAAATGGGTTAAAATATTGCTCACAACTAGATCTTGAAATTTAATAAGGTGCATGACAAGAAGTGTCCCAGGAAGTCACAATCAACCGCTGCTCAAAGATAGAGATTGATTCAGAAACATCAGGGTTAGAATCCCTTTTCAGTAAATGTCGTGGAGATTGGGAGCAGAGGTGAGGGGAAAGGGAAAGTGACCAGACCCAAGAACTCTCTTTTCTTCCCCCGCCCCCTCCCCCCCCCCCNCCCCCCCCCCTTTCAGAGGAGTCCCTAGCAGGCTTTCTTGGGGCGTTCAATCACACTGTGAGTGCAGGCAGCATTGCTCTGTGGCCCATGAGTCTTTCTCAAAATTCACAGGGTGGATTCAGCTTCATATTTGGTCATTTACATTGTTGTACCTTTGGGCACTTTCGTTTGTCCAGACATAATGAGTATCTGCCTTTGTGGGAGTAGGATGGGGTGAATGGCATCATTTCAGGGCATTTCAGATGCCATGGCATTGTTGTGTTCAGTGGAACTTGGTGACGTTTGTCATAACAGGGTGGTCAGGACTATTAAAATTTTGCCATTGTTACTATGGCCCATAGGTCTTTAATTGGGATGTGAAGATTACATGTTGAGAAGTAATCCAAGCTGTATTCTCATAGTTCTTGTGCTGACTTCGCTATTGGGTGCTGATAAAATGTGGGATAGTTCCTGGCAGTTAGCTTGTACACACTGACCAAAATAAGTTCACCTACTCATTAGCTGTCGAACTACCTTTTTTATGCAAAAGGACATCAAGGGTGAGGTCATTTGCCCCAAAAACATGATACTTAGCTGATGCTGTCTGATTATTACAAGGCTACATTAATAACAACAACAAAGAACAGTGGGAAATTGGGATTGAACATTTCCCCATATAAAACCAAGTTACAGCTGTGCGATGTAAGTGGATTCCACCATACTTCTTTTATGCAGCATATTTTTATGTGCATATTAGTGTCACTGAGATGGCTAAAACAAATAAATGTATAGTTTCACAATATGTTTCCTTGGTGGTGAGTGAAGACAGAAGTATTTTCAATTTATTTTCACCTGTACTTCTTCTCACCCCCAGCTGTTCCACCTGAGAATGCAGCATAAAGTTTTTTTATTATTCATCGTGTTTCAGCTGGCAAGTAAAGCTGATGGCGAAGAACTTGTGTTTGATGATGGAACCAATTGAAAGCTTGATCATGTCATCAGTTCTGTGACTGATAGCATCTGTTTCTGTTGTCAGACCGGTTCGAACTGTGATGCAGTCTTAAAAGACTGAAGCTTGTCCTTTTCTTCTTCTGTCTTCCTGCAGTAATGTGGCTAGTCCACAACACACCATAATCTGAATCACCAGCTTTAGGTCTTATCTGACATGTCAAAGACAAACCCAGTTGAAGTGGGTGAAGGACATCAGTCGTCTTACTGCATGGTTTATGTCTGGTCAGTAAGCTGTGCTGCAAATGAAGCATATGGAAGAATTCATTTATGCTAAGCTATGTTATCAGCACCATTAAATCAAGACACCTTCATTGTATTGTTACAATATTAAAACATATTATATTATGTCTAGAATTTTTAATTGTTGTCTTCTTGTCAATATCCATTATCAGAATTATATAAATTTCCATTCATATTACATTAAAGAGGACAGAATGAACATGTCCAGTTACAGTTTGGAGAATATGACTGCAGTTGAACTCTTCTGTTTGTTTTTTTTTTTAATTACAGTTGGCTGGTGTACCGTCTGAAGCCGATGTAAAAACTTCAGTTGAAGTTTTGGAATTATCAACATTTCATGGTTTACAGTTACAATACAGTTCTTGCAATTATTTTATCTTCCATTGCTTTATGGCAATATTCAGTTTGATTCTTCCATGTTTATAATTACAGCTACACAGGAATTAAGTTTAAATCTGTTGTGTCCACTTACGAGTTCATTTATCAGTCAGTGTATGGGAACAAACTTTTTCCTGGGTGCAGTATAAATTCGTATGTAGTTAATTACCTGCACACTTCATGTATAATGGAAGTTGGTTCAACTGTAATCTCCTTATTTCAGAGTAAAATATTTGCCTACTGCAACAATGGCAATATGGCAGAAGGTGAAAATAGTTGTGCCTTTGATATATGGCCTAAGTAGTCCATGCTATACTGGATACAGAGTAATGATGCATACACAATGATACTATTATCGTATTACCACTGAGAGAAACAGAAAAATGTTCTGTAAAATTAAGTACAGTGGAACGCGCTTAAGTAGGACGGCTCTGTTCCTGACGAATCGTCCCCCTTAAGCGGACATCCCGCTTAAGCGGACTATCCATTACAAAGTGATTTCTTAGATAGTTTGTGCGTTTCATCCAAGTTAAGGGATAATCATTACTTGTTGCTAGTGAGGTGTGACAGTGGATTCAGATTTAAATTGTATCTGTTCTGTTTAAAATGTACCTTTTGCAATCTAACTGCATTTTCAGTACACTTGCAGAGCATATTATTAGTCATATTTTGCGGGGAACGGGATTTTTGGTTGGTTTCAAAGAAGCACCTAAGCCTTTCTACCACTCTCCTTCGAAAATTTAAAAGCGATTTCTTTTAAAGACCGGGACATGTCTACACCAGAGGGAAAGAAATAAGACATGTTAAAATAAAACTGGAGAGAATATGAGAGGTCTAACATCTCTGAAGTCGAGATATTCGCCACCCCCCATTCAAGTGATTAAAGCTAATTTGGGATCGAGTTTACATGATCGTAAACACCGGCAAAGATAAGCTATACACTTTTCGTTCCACATCTGGCCAGAGCACGACGCGAGCGGCGTGTGTGAAAAAGCCTTTACTCAACACGAAAATGATGGTCATGCCTATGTGAACGACACCCCGGCCGAGTGTTGTGGAATAGCGCAGGTAGGGCTAGGAAGTGTCAGTCATTGCCCAGGCTGAAGAAAGGATAAAGTGTGGTTGACAGGAGGCGGGGCTTACTTAATCTTGATCCATTGATGCAGGTTAAATGACCAGTGGCTAGGATGTCCGTTCTGATTCGTCCATACATGCGCCGAAGGGTCAACTGCCTGACAGGGGGCTATGGGGAGGTAGTGTCAATCACTTCTCATGTAACGTAGGGGAGGTAATCAGGACCGTCAGTACAAGCCTTTGTAGCTCTGAGGTTTTCAGCTGATGGGCTGAAGCACTGAGACACAGTTCGATAGTGACATTTTGCAGCATTCCTGTCAAAAAAAGAGTGTATACATTATGAAGATCTGGCTACAAGTCGTCTCGCTTAAGCAGGTTGCTGTCCCGCACGCATCTATATTTAAATAGCAAAAATTCCGTTCCCCAGGCATTCGTCTCACTTTAGCGGGTGTCCCGCTTACATGTGTCCTGCTTAAGTGGGTTCCACTGTATACCATAAACAAATGATGCCACTGGGTGAGCAGTTAATGGTTACCAAAAAAAAAGGGAGGTATGGGGAGAAGGGGGGCAGGATTATGAAAACTCATTGTCACTTGGAGAAGGAGAGAAGATACTTGAGTAGTCTGCCACTGCAGTGGTTACAAGCAGAAAAGAAAAATCTTCAATTCATGAAAGAGTGTGGGCAAATTATGCTGCTGGATGCCCTAAAGGCAATATCCCTGCACTTAAACCATGTGGCGGCGGGATATTGCGGATATGGGTGGCAATAAAGTACAGTACAAGTATGCCAAACATAGCAGTGATTAGGTTGTGATGAGCAAATATCAGATGGTTGAATGTGGCAAATTTTGGTTAAGAGATATAGACTATATTTCATTTTTGTATAATGCAGAGACTTGGTGTAAAGCAGTTTTTCAGATGACTGCTCTTGGTGTAACTGACTTCCACTGTATATCAATTTGAAGGCAGTATTCGACATTTGATACATGCAGTTACTGATAGACATTTGATACATGCAGTTACTGGTATAATTATACTATTACATATGTTCTCATCAGCTTTGAGACTTCATTTATAAATAGAATACTGCTTTGCAAATAATAGTGAAAATTTAAGACGTTTGCAATAATTTTTCAAGAAATGAAACTCATGAAAGTCATTCAGTTTCATTCGGCCTAAATTTTAGCATAAAAGACTTTAATGGCAAAATGAATGCTTAAATAGCAAATGTTGATGGACCTTAGGGTCAAAGGTCTGAGTCACAAGTGACATGTGATTATTTTGCATTAATAACTTGTGGGTTCTAGCACCTTGTGGAACAGACTACCTATTGAAATTAATGGGTTTGTGAATCAGATTGTTTATGAGTTGCTTAAGAGTTTTATCAATCTGGTACAGATAGGCTCACAGACTGCAAGGCAGCATGCTTCACATGAACACAAATGAGATGGCCTAGAGTGAGAAATACGCAGACTGCAAGGTTTTTGCTATATATTGGTTTTGGGGCGAGGAGGGTGGGAAGAAGAATTGTACCTTTGCTAACTTCATTAGTAATTTAGTAGATGGATCCCATATCAGTGATATGATTACAATTTTCTTAGATGTTTCATTATTCTTTACCACCGAGTACATTGGTATGGTATTCCTGAAATTCACAGTAATTGTGAGTCTGCTTTTTTTTATTTTTTGTTACAGATTCAGCAACTAGAACCACCAGCAGAGCCTGAAGTACCAGAAAATTAAATGACTCTTCAAACCAGTGTACATAATATGTATGGAGAGTATGTGTGTGATGGATGCAGACAGTCATTGTGAGCGATGAAAGTGGGTAGCCTTGAGGCTGCTGAATCGAGGTGGTTGTTTTAATACATTATCCCACATGTTCTTGGGTGAATGAAAGTGAAGTTATTGATGCAGATGATCAAAGCACAATTTTAAAGTATCATTCAGAGGTCATACTCAAGGAATTATTAACATAAAAGATTTCTTTCCTTACTCAGCATTAAAATTGTGGAAATTATACTTTGATTGGCAATATTTCACATTCTTGATTTAAAATTTGTAGAGTGAGGATAGAGTGATTTTCAAAAAGCAAGTGATATCTGACTTTAATATTACATCATGCAATTAGCACAGTTGATTGTCAAGTGTATTCAGGGTTTGATTTGTTTCCATACAGTAAGCTTAGCTTATCACCAAAAGTCATATCTGTATTTTATGAATTAGATAGTGTCATGTTAATTTTGACAAATTGACTGTTTACATTATTGTAGAGCAAAGGAACAAAACAGTGAAATATCCTCACAGAGACCATCATTAAAAACGTTTCATTACTTTGGAGAATATAACCATGAGGACTGCTAGTATGATATAATATTTACTTGAACAAAAGAAATCACCAATTTTATTGGCATCATACTGAAACCATCAATGAATAAAACTTGGTCCTTCATTTCAGTGAACAGGATTTGTCTTTCTTTGTATGTGGATATGGAGGAATGTGGTAAATTCAACCAGGCTGTAGATTCCAGTTTTATACCTGTTTATAAAGTCAGAAACTGAATCCTGTTGTACCAGTTTTCGGTGCTTTGCGAGGTTGTTTTTCATTTAAGTAAATACATGTAGTTGATGTAGATGTGATCCTGAGAAAAATGCCACATGAGATTCTCACATAATCTAAACCCATGTGTAGCCGAGTCCACCTAATTCGATCTCGGATTAAAGTAGGACGCGCACATCAAAATTAATTTTCCATTTTTCCATACTTTTTCTCTCTAAAAATGATCTATGGTGCCCACCAAGTCAATTTTGTGAAGAAAGAACATCGTTCTGTTACCATGCGCGTATGGAATATGATGCAATTAAGAGAGCTAGAGTTACCGGGTTTGGCCCTTGTGTCAAGAGCTATTCCCCATTCCCGATCAGCAGAAGCCTGCGGCAAAAACGCTGACGTCACTTACATTCCAGCAGTTACAGACACCTCTATCTGACAATGTATTATTCAGCTTTTAATTAAGGTTCTGGTATAATAAATTTGGACGTAAAGTTTGATAGTGTAAGCCAGAAAAAGTATTCTGCATTTTTATTGCCTCAGCATTGTTCACAGAGGAATTAAAACATTCATACCAACATGCTATCACCCGTCCGCAGAGCACTGGCTAGACAGTTTGGCCATGTGGTAAGAACGTATTTGACGTAAAGCTGTCCGTTGTTTCTCTGATGATAAGACAAACTACAATATCTGTGCAACCAGGTCTCTTGTATACCTATTCAATTACTTATTGCAATCCCCACAGACCACCCTAATAAGACTACACGCGTGCTAATCGCTTTTATGCGAGTCAAATCTCGTGCCCATTCCTTGACCGGCTGTGACTGCACCCCCCGTTTTCCTCGCTCGCTCTCTCTTGGTGACGTCATAAGTCCACAGCTAGGCCTGGCTTGCTTTGTTTACCTGTGGTTCGGAGTGGAAGAAACTGAGATTTGTGTATCATTCGTTGTGTGTGTGTTGTTTTGATCTGTATATTTTCTTGAGATAAGTCTAGTCTACTCCGTTATGTGTAGACGTATATGATTACATGATTACTTTGTTGAATCCACGCCCCTCTCCTCCCACCCATCCCTCTTTTTCCCCTCAAGATCCCAATTTTCTGTTTCAAGCATGAAACACATACCATGTCAACACCTACATGCAATTTCAGTCAGCTGCTACAAACAGTGATGGATCCCGCCGGCGGCAGTGGGGGAAGATGGACCAGCCTAGCAATTCCCCTTCTTTGATTTCTTGTCAGAGAGAGAGAGAGAGAGAACGAGAGAGAGAGAAACTCAGATAGAAAGAGATCGATGGGAATCGAGTGAAAGAAAGCATGCGTCCATAGGAGTGCTTTACTGCAGCAATATTTTATCTAATTCTAAAACTTCACACATTAATCAGCTGTGATTTATAGAAAATAATTTCAGTCATTACGTGTATGGGTGGGAAACACGGAATAATTTTGCATTCCAGGACTCTCCGAGTGCTAGAAGTGCCTAGATCTCAAGATAAATTTGAAATCATTTATGAGGGAGGAGGGGGTAGATTAAGCTTCCAAAACCTTAAATCTATGAAGTGGATAATACAGTCAAACACGAAGTCGTCGATTACAAGTAAGTCGAAATCATAGTCCCCACGCCCTCCCCTTTCCAAACAAATTTTTCAGACCTGGATTTTAGCTCAATACTGGTCTTTCAAAATTCGGCAAACTCGCATGAGTCGAGTCCAAACGTTCTCTATACAGCAACAGACAAACTTACGCAATTATTACGTTTTCCGTACAAGCTGTCTTACTATCAAAGGCTTTACTATGCCTCCAATTTATATTCTGAAATCTGTGTCATCACACTGACGATGTGAAGCTACCATATTATACATTTCATCCTATAAGATAAAGAGATCTGGATCTATGTCTGGCTGACAAGTGACAGTTCAATAATGCCGCGCCGTAGGCAAAACTTCTCCCCTTTCTCCACCCCCACAGCCTCAAAACTCTGTCCCCAAACTTTTTTTCTAGTCTAGAAGTAGACGTTTTGTAAAAGATCAGCTTTATCGGTACTTTGAAAAGTGTAGTATCTATCTTTTCCTTTGATCAGCACTGAACTTTACACATTTTAATGCTAGATGCTAACAGTGGGATTTTATGGCACGTCTACTACTACGAGACATGTCTAGCCACTTTCCATTAGACAGGTTGAATGTTAGTCTCATTTTTTAAGCACTCATCCTCGCTCATTTGATATGCAGTATTTTTCTCAGAGACAACGTTGATCTCTCTCAATCACATGATTCTTAGAACCAACAAGAAGTTTTGATCACTGAAAAATGCCGTTCAGACAACACCACCATTTGTAAACACAGTACGAGTGCGAAAGGAAAGCCACGGCGAGGCAGGGAATGCAACGCCTACCCCTTGGTCTTTAACAGGGGCTATTACGCAGTGAGATGTAATGTTACTGATATGAAATTGAGGGAGATAAATTGCGCTTTTCAGTAATGCTAAATTTATGCAGATAGGCCGAGCTGTCATTGAGTAATTGGTGTGTAAAGTTGGATAACTTGGTCCGCGTGTCAAGTTCGCCGGTCTAGCGTATGGGCTAGGTACTCCCTCTATACATAGACTAATCATATCGACAGAGATTCCACTGATATATTTTTTTTTCTTTGTTTGTAGTCCGAACAATAAACAACAGTTTTGGGTCGAAATCGTCATCTTATTCGGACAAAAACTATATTGCCGCCACCTTGCGCCTGCAAGGCTGTGACTAGCCTGTGACCCCCTGACGTCACACCTAAGGGCAGGCACTATCATACCTCAGAGGCTTAGCTCGATGACGCTACTATCCCGGTCATTTAAGCGGGGTTGACCTGTAAGCTTATGGCCGCCACATGCGCAGTGGTAGTAACAATTCGGACTTTGGATAATGTAACCCTGTGGGTTGTCTCGGGCCAGAAGAGGCATTATATCATTGAAAAACTGTTATATTGGAATAATATGGTATCGTATGATTAAATATGGTCTGTAGGATGGTGCAGTCTTCCTTTAATCAATTTTCTCTTAATTCAACAAGAAATGAAGTTATCCTTAATAAAATTAACTAGGAACTCTCATTTGTGTGCTTTCATTTCTCTAATCCTGCCCCAAACCAGGCTCTTTGGAGGAATGTCCTGTGATATGTCACATGACGGAAGTCAGCTGTATACGATGTCAGTGTCTCAACATGCTTGAAGTTAAGATTCAGGTTTACACATGATACATTGGCAGTATCATGGGACTTTTCAGACTTATGCTGATGATTAGGGGTAGGGTTTGAAAACACAATTAAACAGCTGACATACTCCGAAATTTTTGCACACTAGACTAATAGGCGAAAGGGATTGCATGCTAATGCATATGCAACCCTCTGTTACTTCAGAGACTGCCAGCAAGTCACAAGTATTCAGGAAAAGAAAACATTTTTTAAAAAAACAAGCAAAACAAGCAAAACAAGAATCACTTTGCAAGATCATCTATTAGGCTGTAGCTATGTGTTTACACAACACTTGAGTGAAAAAATGAATCTTAGCATATACCATGGTTTGAATTTTGCCAAAGGATGGATGAACACAACAGGAAAAATATTGTTGGCTTGTCATACCGGAAAGCATCAACAAAATTGCATCTTTGTGTAAAGTGTGGCTGAAAAAGGAATCTTTCACTAATATGAGGCGCACTAGATAATCATCAGCAATCATGGGTGGGGGGAAGTGATCTAGCCATTTCAATAATGCACACCTCTAATGATCCTTGAAGTTTGGGGAAGAAGTTTCAAAATTTGCAAAGCTGAGTGCATATGACAGCACATTCAATGGCCACAGGGTAAATAACCTCAAGCAAAACTTTGAAGGATCAAGTACGAGAGCTCTGAAGCAGCAAACAATGGTAAGTGAAAAATGAAAATAACTGGCCCTTCTACATGATTCCTAATTATATAGTGCACCTCATACCATGTAACACAAGCAGCAAAATAAAATGGGGGTACATTTTACTAATTTCAGACACAGGACTGCTCAGAACAGTCATTTGCCATTACAGAAATGACACTGTACCTAACCTGACCACTAGACAAAAAAAATGGGTTATTCTCTAACGCTGAGAACGATGACAAATTCAAAGTGTCTTGCCACAGCGTGACTTTGCGTCAGAAAAGATCATGACAACCTATAGATGAAATTCTCAACGACGTATGAAAAGTTAGTGGCACTGGTTAACAAAAAGACTGTCAATTTATCTTTGATAATCATTTCTTAGAGCAAAATGTCACCTAATCATTCTAGAAAATGTAGAATAATGTGGCCTCCTAGTAAGTCAGCTATGGATTCTTAGTGCCAAATCTTCACAAAAACAAATTCATGCAAGTTGTATCAAACAATGCACATCTGGCAGGAATAGTAAGATCATGATGCATAATGGGAGATGAGGAGCCAAACCTCTCACTCTGCTCTCAGCTCACCACAATTTCTCAATGTCTTCTGACAAAAGGGCTTATGTTGTTGTTTTTTTATTCCCCACCAAAATCGCTCTTTTATCTTCATGTCAGTACTTATCTCCTGACAAAATGAGAATACTCTGGAAAAAAGATCAGAATTTAGAAATTGTATGGACACAATGAGCTAAATTCAAACACAACCTTCAGTTTTCTAATCAATATTTTGGCAAATATAAGCCCTTTTGTTGTAATCCATAAGAATACTGTGATTTCAGTAATCATAACTACACCAGCAGAAAGAATACATTATATACATGTGTGTTTCAAAACTTTCAAAAAAGGCTATAATTTCTTGCAACCAGTGCAGATGGGTCAGGCCATTGCTTGTGCCTGTGTCTAGGCCCTGCTCTTGACACTTCCACTCAGAATCCCTCTGATAACTCTAAATGAGCCACAACCGTTTAGTAGACTAATAGTAATAGACCAATGGTAATATGAAATTTGTGTAACTTTCTTGTGTCTTAGATCACAGTGTTTATCACTTTTGTTATTGGTAACTGGAGGCAGCTTTCATGTTACTGATAACTGGAGGCAGCAGTCATAGGATTCAAACCCACAAAAATGAAGGTAATGGAGGTGAGTCAAATGCAGGCTCTAGAAATCATTTGTTTGACCTTTCTGGACTTGTATCTACAGTAAAGAAAAATAGATGAGATTTTGTTCCTAAGAATGGCTGCTTTGGAAGTGGCCAAACATGAGCAAGGTACAATTTACTACCTTCCCCCACAAATTTGTTGACAAATTTATCAACATACTAGATCACTAATACCAAAGCATTTCTGTATCTAGAGATGATAGAGAAGAAATCTGAGGACAGTCACAAAAAAAGAATAGTGTGTTTAAAATAAATATCAAGATAATTAATTATTAGATAATATTTCTAAATACATGTAGTTACATGGACAGTACACCAGATGTTTTGGGTATTTCAAGACTTTGTGCTGCTGAGTAATAGTACTGTATATGTATAGAAAGCAGGATAGATGTAACTGATTCTTAATAATGGCTCATGCTTCCTGGTCAGAGCAGACTTTATTCTTTATTCAACATCACTGATTGATGGATAATTGCTTCTTTTCAAATTTATCAGCTTTTTTTCACAGGAATTCAGCTCACACTTTTGCACGCCTGTTTTGCGTTTGAGCTCATGCAGGAAAATGCCAAATCCAAGCCTTATCTCAGACTTTTCCAACAACGAACAAGTGTCCTTGAAATTATGGAAAACATGGAAAAACTGACTCAAATTGGCCACGATAGACCTGAAAGACGGCCGTCATGCACAGTGGCAATGACAACATTGTCTGGAAGAAAGAAGAAGTTTAGATGCTTTGTCTATAATCACTGGGTACTCAGTGTCTCAAATACGGAAGAGTATGTGCAAAAACTTTTTTATTAACTCCAGTTTTGACTTGCGTTAATAATTCAAATGAGTGTGATTAAACTGTACAAATTTGATTCCTGTATCAAGCAGCCTATTAAGTGCCTATTTTCAAGGAAGGTACCACAAAGGCAATTTTCAACACATCAACCAGTCAGCTGTAGATGGCACTTGAAAATCTTCCAAATGCTATACATTACATGGGGAGATTTATTTGGCAAGGTTTACAAATTCATTATTTTTAGAAATTAATTTCTTTTCCAGTATTATGTCATATCCAGACTTAACAAACGGCCTATGCACAAGCAAAACAACCAGGATCACACACATTCATTCACTACCACACATGCGGCTCAGTGCTGCATTTATAAAAAAAACTGAAATTATGTTTCTGTCTATAAAGAATCATTTAGTGAAACAACACAAAGTGATCAAAGTTCATATAAAATGGTTTTGCTATTTATAATGACATCATGGTGAGTGATATTGTACAAGCTAATAAACACTAGGACTTTCCATCCTTTTCTGCTTGCCGCCGTTTCACATCCCAATTATACACCCGTGCCATATCTTTGACTGGGTTAAGGAACATGTGAAAATCAGCTTGACACTGGGAAATTCTAGGGCTAAGGGAGACAAAAGTCATGCTCATGTTAATACATCTAAAATTGAAACTTAAAAACTGCAAAGATATGAAAAGTCAGCTAGCACACATGTGCCATGGACTTTTTCCCATTCACAGCATTCCTGAAAACAGCCAATAACATTAAAAATTTATGCACAGTTTTGTTGAATACTGAGCCAGTCAGCAAACATTCCATCCATGGTTGCCCTCACCCAGCAGACAGCAACATAGTAGAGAATTGAACGCTTTGTACATTTCGGATTTCCACATACACATGGACTATTGGCATAACTGCATCACTTATGGTTTAGTGCACTCAAACACATTTATTACAGAAATACTTGATACAAAACTAGTGATAATACAAAATGCTTTTGCAAGTCTTGATATTATCCTTATGCTTATTCTAAAATGTGACTAGCATTAATGTAATCTGAAAAACATATACAGATTGACAAAAATTCTTAGCCATGCTTTAGTTTTTTTTTGCATTTGACTGTATCTCTCACTTGCAATACACCAGCCCCCATGTAAGCCTGACTCATTTGATCCAAGTCTAGACAGAGGTTGCCATTCAGTACTAACTGATCAAAGTATGATCCTTTGTAACACATAATCTGGGCGCTACGCTAAGAACGAGACTGTGGCCAATCAATCCTCATTTTGCCATATTGTGGATAATCCAAAACATACACAATACAAAATGATTCAGCAGATTTTTATGAATTTCGTATTCAGTATGTTCGAGAGTCCCTGAAATCAGGGAATACAGATATTGGACATTTAAGGGAAGGCACTACCCTTATCCAGAGACCGTAGTGCACATAACTTGGTGTGCAACTTATTCCCGTGAGTGCACCGGATTTCTATACAAAATTGCACACCAAAGTGCTGAATGGTGCATTCTTCTCCCTCAAGGGTGATGATCTTAGAACAAGTGTCATTAGCAATGACACCAGTTGTTCGACACCAGATTTCACCCACATATCGTAGACACCTTTATGCGTGATCCTATGAAGGCCTTTTAAAAATTTTTTTGTCTTGACGCAGAATTATCTGAAACTATAAACACCCTTTGATGTTAAATGAAATAATATTTATCTAGACAGGAAACTCGAGAAAAGCCTTCATCAGATCATGCATAAAGGTGTCTAAGAGACGTGGGTGAAATCTGGTGTCACACAACTAGTGCCATAGCTAAGATCATCACCTTTGCGGGAGGAGAATGCACCATTCAGCACTTGGGTGTGCAATTTTGTATAGAAATCCAGTGCACACATGAAGATAAGCTGCACACCAAGTCATGTGCATTACAGTCTCTGGATAAGGGTAGCGCCTTCCCTTAAGAGACAAGCCATTGGATATTCTGATTTTGAAAATACGAGCAGGAGAGAGCAATATGAATGACAGAAGAGGATTAGGTGATTTTTGAAGTGTACAGTGCTAACCTTCCTGAACCATGGTGTTGGAAAAAGGATACTGACTTCCAAAGTTGTCATTTGATCACGTATGTACAAGAGGTCCTCCTCAACCTGTCCCAGAGATTTCTTGGCAGCCTCCAGATTTTTCATCAAAACACTGTCAGCTTCATCTATTTCATACTCCAGCATTACATTTGCCTGAAAAAGAAAAAACAAACAGATAAGCACAATTTAGCCTCTCACATTATCCATTTACAATATCAGTTAAGGAACTAGATCATGGATAAAAAAAAACAGATTCAGTGTCATTGGTAAATACAAGGTCATTAATCACAATAATACAATAAACCTGAAACAGCCCTAAACTGTGACTCTTGTTTGATGCATTTTGTCCCGATTGTCCTTTTAAGTTTTAACAAACTCATCCCTAAATGTGCACAATGTAGCTCACATAAATAAAAACTAATAGTGTAACACTCACCCCAAGCCAAAGGCACACTTTTTCTGTTGGTGGAATAGATGCCTTTGCATACACATTATCCGACAGCAAGAATCTTGTGGACATAACTTCTGTGTTATCCTGGAACATATTTAGTGAAAAATTGAAGCTCCGAAGTTACAAGCAAGTTGCTGTAACGCATTTATAAAAACCTCAGCACAGCCTAGGGAAGAGCAAGTACTCAAGCAAACATTTATGGTCCTCCCCCTTCCCAATACTTCAGTTGGAGGCACAATAAACAAACCTCTGATAGCAATTTTCATGCCTTAAGAAAAAACAATGAATAGTTTAGCAAGAGAAATCAGATTCATATGAAGAGTCATTGCTCTCCAGCGCTGTTACAGCTCATTTTTACACAAACAAAATTTTGTAACAGCAAGGGTGTAAATACAGCTGAAGGTCATGTTTTTGTATACGACATTGTATTGCAATCTTGCTGCCTAACCCTGAACTTCAGCCAATTTTAGAGTAACAGGTCCTGACACTCTCACCTAGAGTTGGGTTGGAGGTAGGATTATGGGAGAAAAACAAACAAGCAAATTTGGGACAGTCCCTCAATATTATCACTGTATAGGAACCCTATCATGTATGTTTTTTCTTCTGTATCTCCTAAGCCCACACCAAGCTCTAAATAGGAGTACATGTATTCTAGAATACTGCACATTAAGAAAGTCAAACAGACAGATGTATCTATGCTGAGTGTTAGTCTATTACCTATGGCTGTTACAGGTGTTAGATTATCCTGTCATGCCCTGCCAAACCAAACAGAGCACATGACAAGACTAGTTAAGTTGGTATCAGTGAAATCAGTCAGCAATTTAATTTTAAATAGCAAGGCATTAACATATACAGTACGTGAAGCTGATATGGGCATGTGCTTCTAGGTCGATGGATGAATAGTGGGTGGATGGATGAATAGTGCTATGATAAAATTAAGGCAACTGGTAGAAGGTGCATGAACAGTGCTGCTAGCTATAACTTATAGTAACAAAATACAGTAATAAAAATTCAAAACATTGCACTTCATCCTTTCTAGCTTATTTTGTTGGCTGCAAAGCTGAGCATGTAATACAGTGCAAGGTTCCACAGTAACTGCTGTATGTATGCTACCAACATGTAAGGAAGAGCCTTTCCTGGATTAGCGAGAGAAGTAGTACACAACTTGGGGACTGAGTATGAGAAAGACTCTCTAATTATACTGTTGGTTGGATCCCTAGGCATGTAATAATATGTAACAATAGAATATATATGACTTGTCATCAGTGAACTGCAAGTGCACATATCATACAAGTCTCAGAACCATTGAACTGATGCACTTAAATGGATAAAACTTGCAACAGATGAATAGAAAACCAGGCTGAGGTCAAGGGAACAGCCCAGTCCCCCCAAACAAGGTCCAGGGACAGCATCCTAATGGAGGTGCTGGGGACAAAGGCCCCATAAAAATTTGCATTTCTGCACATATCTGAAGTTAAATGAAGTCATCATTGCATTTTGATGTTCATTTGTGACAGTATTTATGAGAATGAAGACGTACAGAAATTTTCCATAACCTGCGACCTTAATTTACTGATTTTACTTAGTAAATTTACAGAAGAATTTCACCAATGAAAAACACTTCAGCCATTCTTTTTTTTTACTATATCCTTTGGAACTGCCACTAGACACTGCATGCAGCATCAAAACCACTATCAGCCATTTCTTCTTATCAAAAGTTTCTCATCAGTCCTAGACTCCTAGACTGACTTGTTCGGGCCAGCTCTGAGTAAAGGCACAGCTGTCTAAATCTAGTGAGGTCTACAAGGCTGCTATCTCCTTAACTTTATTATTACATCCTGGTTGCCACACCTTTATAAATATGTGTTTTTAGGGAAAATAGAAAATGATGACTCCAACATAAACAAAGAGAAAATGCCCCAAAGGACCAGCAAATTAACTGTTTCTTCTACTGTAAAAAAAATATAACAGATGCAGAAATGTGTTAGGACCATGGGAAGTCAAATGTGCATAACAATACCTTCATATTGTTTTCAGTTTGTCTTCAACACATGGGGCAGCATAATTTCGATTTTTGTTGCATGCTGCTATGTAAGGGTTTATTTACCTTCTGAACCATCAAGTGCTTGACAATGTCTAAAGAGCTCTTTATGTCTGGAATCTGATTCTTCAACCTGTGGAAAATAAGGCCAGTGTAATAATGAAGTGTAGGTAACATTTTCAATATTTATGGCAGTTTAAAGCATAATATTTGGGGAGGATTTCCATATGTGGTAACTGGCGATAAGGAGTGATGCTCGCTTCGACTGATGCTCCTGTCTCAATGGGCATTAGTGTTAGGGTTAAGGGTAGGGTTAGAGCTAAGGGGGTAGGGTTAGGGTTTGGGTTGTATTAGTATGTTATTCGGAATTGAGGTACTGACTGTAGTTGTAGGAGTTACCACATATGGAAATCTTTCCTAATATTTGTTTACTAAGTATATTCGATTCAGAAAATGCAGTGCAACAAATCCAATAAAATTCTCTATTTTCACTGCACATTTTTTTTTTTTCAAATGTTTACAGAGTGGTACATTTTCTTTCCCTCTGTAACCTCCTGCTTATAAAATTTCATCCGTCAAAACAGTCTTTTTCTATTTGTTTCATTATACAGCAACAGCCACACTCACTTGATCAGACTAGGAACATAGTCTAAATGCAAAGTATGTGTGTCCATCCTCATTCCAGAATCTATTTTAACTATAATTAAAAGATCTTTGGAACTGCCACTAGAGATTGCACGTAGAATCAAAACCACTATCTTTCTTTCTTATCAAAAATTTCTCATCAGTCCTAGACTCCTAGATTGACATTTTTTGTTCGGGCCATCTCACGCTAAGTAAAGGCACAGCTGTTTAAAAATCTAGTGATGTCTACTAATGTAAGAATGATCTGCATACCGTGACTTTTTCATGTTCAGGTTGTACTCCATGAACTTGAATTTATTGTGAAGCTCCTCCTGCTTTTTCAAAACCCCTTCAGCAGTCTCATTGCCTGGTTTCCTCATGAAGTCATCTACATCTTCCTGTGATGAAAAATTTTGTAAAATAAAAAATGAATATTCTAGAGAAACAGACCATTTTGGTTGCAACTCTACACTTAAATGAACTATACTGATGTAAGAGTGACTCTGCTCCTAGACTAGAAATAGACTATAAGAATTAAGACAAAAAGTTTACGGGTTTAATGGTAGCCTAACCAGTAAGTTATTTATGTGTCATTGTCAAACAATCTCGCGGGATTCACTTCAGATGTGCTTGGATTAGGGTTCAGGATGGGGTTAGTGTTAGATATACAATTTGAGTTAACTCATTCAGTACCATAGCGCCCGCTTCCGGCCGCTTCCGCCTTATAAACGGCGGACCATACAAGCCGATTCCGGCCGATAGTAACACTAGTATTTCCAGCTCCGTTTACACGCTTAATATACGGAGTTGTAGCCTAAAATAACAGCCAATCAGAGAAGACCTTAAATTCTGCCCGTTATAGTCACAAGGGACGCTATTCTAATACTCTACCGTTTGTTTTGAGAGCGATTTTCGACAGTGCGAAATGGCCTTTGAATTCCTCGCGAAATAGCTCAACAACACTGCGGATCGTGATGACTATAATGACAATGACACTGTTCCTGATGATAATGCTTGTAAAAGTGATGATAATACATTTGTAATGGTGCCGTTTGCTGACGTTGGGGATGCCGGGGAAGATGATAGCGAGGCAGATCTAGATCTAGGTCTAGATGATCCCGTCAAACGGATTTTTAAAAATTTTCTAATGTTTTGATTAATGATTTCAAACAGTATTCTTACTTTTTTCATATAATGTTGACTATAAATAAAACTTCAGCCATTTTCCTTCAAATAGATGTAAAAATTATTAAAATTGATACAAAATTGTATTTGTTGTGAATTTTTAAAAATTGCTTACTTGTATGACAAAAAAAATGACAAGAGTTGGAGTTTTGTCCCCTTGCGTGGTCTTAGGAGCAATAGCTATGCCTGAACCAGTGGTACTGAATGGGTTAAGGCAGAGAAGTAACCTGAGAGTCTCAGGATTTTGCTAAGTATTGGAATTTGTAAGAGTCGACATAGGGCATGGGCTGATCATGCCATTTTTCTTTATCATGACTATTGAGTAATATTACACAATTGCCTTTGTTAGCGACACATGTCGTGTAGCACAGGTATTTCTGCATAATACTGACTTTTAAGAATCCCAAAATGTTAACCAAACATTTACAATGCTTGGGGTATTCTATGCAAGTCTCTGATGATAGCTTACCACAAAATCTACGCGTGGTACGCCGGCTAAATTCGGAGACACGGTTGCCTCGGTAGCCATGTTTTTACCGGAAGTTGAAATTTACTATTCACACACTTTTGTTCAAAATAGATTGTAGCTGGTCTCGTCTTTACTGTAAACGTTAAACAAATCTAGCCCTCTGTAATTTTGCCAGCCTAGGAACATACCGATATATATTTATATATATATGTATACTATGTTGGACAGTAGTGGATATTATCATATTAGAGCAAGCCAAATGCATGCAATTTTTCCCACATCCCACCGCAATGAGTATAATTTTGTCTTTTATGGTCATTATTTTGGGATGCCACATCGGCCGCGACCACAAGAGGTCAAAGTTCAAAACACAATAAACACTGAAGTGGTGGGTGTTGCATTTTGTTAATGAAGTCTTGTGTATTCATCATTCATTATTCAGGGTTTCCGAGGAAAAAGGTGCGGCAGTCTTGATCTTATTGTAATACATTGTACTAGACTCTAGACTAGACTAGAATCTAGAATCTAAATCTTCACCCCATTACAAGACTAGTCTAGTCTATGTTGCAGACGACTGGTCACCAGTCGGCAGACAACAGAGCATGATCTGCTGTGTCTATCTCGTATTTTGTTTATTCTCACCAAGCTTTCCTAGTTTCCGAGATATCTCAACTCATGTGCCATTGATGAACGGAGAAGAGATGCGTTTTAGACGAAATCCTAATCTAATAGTGTAAGCGGCAGGGAAACTGATCTAAGCCCTTGGTAGAAGTTATGATAATAATGTCAGCACTCACACTAGTTTTCAGCCATCTGAAATAACACAGATTATGACTGAAGACAAAAAAGTGTTTTCTTACCTAGACTAATCTGCCACAAGAATGCAGAACATCAAACAAAACAAAAAAGTATAGACTAGACACACGATTTAAATAGGCTTTGTGCATCTAGACTAGCTGCTGTGATTGGGACGCTCTTGTCAGATTCAAAATGGTGAAACGAAGCTAGACTAGATTCTAGATAAACTAGACTATGTGTGCTGAAAACAAGTGTCATGTCCATGAGTCATTTTGCATATAATTATAAACGTGTGCATAGTCGTCCAGAATTAGTTTCAAAGAATTGATGTAGTCCTTATATTATATTATGGCCTGTTCTGAAATTGCATCACAACCCTGAAAAATAGCTATCTGGTACTCTGGTAGGCCTAGTCTATACGCTATATGATCCTATATCTGTTCATGCTGTCATTGAAACTCATTCGAAATAATGATAATGTGGAGGTTAAGATTATTTTGTAAAATTTTCATGTTGTTACTTCCATGTACTGTTTTCAAATTAAGAGATGAGCACTGGAAGGGATGTCACTCAAGAGCTAACAATGCAGTCAGGCAGCTGGTTCCCCAAACAGTGTTCTTCATTAAGGTGACCTTTATTTCTCTCCTTTTCTTAAGAGGATCAAGGCTTTTGTCTCTGAACAAGAAAAGGATACTTGAAGCCTTGTGATTGTCGAGGAAAATGGCCATTAACCAGATGTGTGAGATGACACATACATAACTATTGTGGGTATGACCCAGTCATTGCTGACCGTTCCACTGTGTGGTCATAGGCCTTTTAAAGATACTGCATAAGAGGTATGCAGTTCAGTCAGCACTCCTTCTTTTCAGCTGGTTGTGACCTGTGGGAAAGCACTGCCAACACACAGTAACGGACCAGCCATGGTACATAGTGGCAGGTGTGTGAAAAACTTCAGTGAGACAGTACTTACATGCTCCATGGACTAGAATGACCCGTGCACAAGGGACAGACCCACATAAGCTCATCTCTTCTTCCCAGAAGCTTTCAGAGCTCATTTGCTGACTTTTCTGGTCTGATATTGATTGTCCAGAGTTGTTCTGTTTCCATTTAGCCCTGACAATCTGGAGCTGCCCTTCTTGAAACCAAGGTCTTTCATTCTTACTGTTGACTCTGATTCCAGTTCTTCCTCTTCTTTTTTCCAGCATGGCCTATTCCAGTGATTTTAAAGGTTCATTTGGGGTATAAGAGAGGAGGGGAAATGTGATGGGACATTTCATTGATTAAAAAACACACTTCAAAAGTTTCTGTTGTGAAAGTAAAGCATTTCATATAGTATAGAAATGTTGCTGACCATTAGTTTACAGTCTCTCTGAATTCCAGTGTAGAATATTGATATAAAATCATCTGATACTTGAAATATGAAAGCAGATCCATTGGGGCCAAGTCAGTGTCCAAAGCCATGTGTAGGATTAGGAGGGGCTTTACCCTCCGTGATAACAGAGAATGCAGGTTTAAGAGAGCAGTGAAAATGACTGGCTTGCCATCTGCAATTTACTTACCTTAGCAGTCAGCCAGTTTGCTTTTTGCATTCTTTGTGATGCCAGCATCACATGCTGTGATGCCAGCATCACATGCTGTGATGCCAGCATGTCCAGGAACAAACATCTACAAAATGTGTGTCATGCTGCTGTCACTTATCAGTTTGACTCATACACTTCTAGGTGAGTAACAATGCTGATACCGAAAAAGACAATTCAGATGGTCAGTCTTACAGTTTGACTGTTACTGACAATTGGCTGTGGTATTTGGAGCTTGTCATTGCAATATGTATAATGATCTTGATTGCCTGACAACATGAGTTGAACAGAAACTTAAGATCACAGCTTTGTTTTGCCCATGTGTCAGCTATCCCACCACACTAACCTTGAAAAAACTTCCAAGGGTGACACCTAGGTGTCCCATAACAACCAGATGTTTCATTTTCCAATCCTGTTATGAAAAAGGTTCTTAACAGTAACAAAAATGTGAGGAAATGGTGATCATGAGTAACTTCCAATAGTCAGATTCCATAACAACCATGGTGTCCATTATAGTAGCAATTTCCTAATTAAGTTTTTCTACTCTTTCAGTATAAGAATTTCTGTAACATGGTGTTAAGTAACGCAGTTTTACCTGTACTTCCCATTCTTCTTGATGCACACAAACTGTTCCCAGATGGTGTCCAGTGCATATACATGCACACTTACTCTGCCTTACTCTGAAAACATAATGCCTGCACCTGTCATATGTGTTTGTCTTTGAATCACATGTGCCTCACAACAATCAGTTTCATGTCCATACCTAGATAGCAGTTCTCTTGGAAGTCCTTCCATAACTTTAACTGTCAGTATGTTTACATAAGATGATTACTGAGTTCAGGGTGAATGTTTAAGTTTAAATCATCAGGAAGTACAATATATGTGAAGTATTGTGCCCAGGTGCTCAAGCTATATATTGACCTTAAAGCACAAGTATGTATATATATAATGTGTATGCAGTTTGAGGCACATTGTGGACGGAAAGTAAAGAAAATGGACGTTGTCATTTTCATTCACAGTGGCCTTCTTTCCACTAATATGGAGAGGCTTAAAAACATTTCTGACAAGCTGAACCCTGATGGATTTAATGCAGTGAGCATTTCCAAAGCATTTTTACCCTCAATGCATAATATACAGTATATAACCATTATTTATGTGTTTTATTATTTCCTGTCACTGTCCATGCCACTGTACCCGCAACCTAGACTAGATTTTTTTTTGCTAAAAACTATCTTCCACCACATTGTTTATTTGTCTTCACTATGTAAATGTTGACACTTGCTTACCTCTACCCTCCTTTTTTTTTTTTTGCTAGCTCATTGTGTCTCTGTACAGTTATATACAATGTATGCACACAAACAGCAGTATTACTTTAGCTTTTAATATCTCAGCAATGTTTTATCCTTTCAAGTAGGTGGCAAAGCCCAAGACCAATGTCTAAAAAAAAAATAATACTAAATCATTAAAGTCACAGTTTCGTACTATCTTTTCATAATATTATTTATAGTCCATCTGGTCCTTTATATTGTGATATAATTCATATAATATACAAAATATTATGAGCTGCCTGTTGTGTCACACACTTTTTCATAAGAAAAAGTTCAGGAAATTTTTGCATGGTCTGGTTTTAAAAAGGGTATAAAAATATGGTATTTACCATCTACTTACAACTGTCAACTAATTTTATTGATCATAAAATAAATATGATATTCAGGTTATATAATTTAAAGCTTTGCTAAGATTTTATTATGTAGCAAGGACACTATTTGACCCTGAGTATCCAGATAATACTTATGTGATTTATGATATTTCAGCAGAGGTGTAAATTTCGTGCCTAGTTTTAATTCAAATGCCAATCTTCATTTGAAAGTCTTCAGCATAAGTCAGTTCTTAACACGAAGGTACCACTAATTCGTGACATTGTCAAAATGTTGCACTGCAAAGTGCTCCATGTAGAATTCACATATAGCTAATTCAGTTTTACTCCATCTGTGAATCCAGCTTTTGTGGATTTATCCTAATTCCCAGTTGTTTGAAAGTTTTATTTTGTCCCTCATTTTCTGACTTCATGTATTTAATTTAAAATATTTAATGCTAATCTGATAAAATTC
Organism: Ellobium chinense; assembly: GCA_033807755.1. Classification (NCBI taxonomy): domain Eukaryota; kingdom Metazoa; phylum Mollusca; class Gastropoda; order Ellobiida; family Ellobiidae; genus Ellobium; species Ellobium chinense. Next base: position 2,187,672 of record JAWQUT010000058.1, read on the forward strand.
CAGCTTTCATGTGTATTATTTTTGCACATTGTTGGGGCCTGTTGAATACATCTATAACCAGTGTTTGTTTGCAATACAGTGGAACCCGCTTAAGCGGGACGGCTCCGTTCCCGATGAATCGTCCCCCTTAAGCGGGCGTCCCGCTTAGGCGGACTATCCATATAACGTGATTTCTTAGCTAGTTTGTTCGTTTCATTCAAGTTAAGGGATATCATTACTTGTTGCTAGTGAGGTGTGACAACGGAGTCAGATTTAAATTGTATCTGTTCTGTTTAAAATATACTTATTGCAGTCTAACTGCATTTTCAGTGGACTTGCAGAACATATTCTTTGCAGGGAATGGGATTTTTAGTTGGTTTCAAAGAAGCACCTAAGCCTTCTCACCACTCTCCTTTGAAAATTAAAAAACAATTTCTTTTAAAGACCAGGACATGTCTACATCAGAGGGAACGAAAGAATACATGTTAAAATAAAACTGGTGAGAATATGAAAGGTCTAACATCTCTGAAATCGAGATGTTCGCATTCAATTCAAGTGATCAAAAATAATTTGGGATCAAATTTGCATGATCGTAAACACCGGCAAAGATAAGCGTCACACTTCTCACTCCACATCTGGCCAGAGCGCAACGCGAGCGGCGTGTGTCAAAAAGCCTTTACGCAATGGGAATGATGGTCATGCCTATGTGACCGACACCCTGGCTGCTTGTTGTGCAATAGCGCAGGTAAGGCTCGTAAGTGTCAATCACTGCGTAAGCTGAAGAAAGGATGAAGTGTGGCTGAGAGGGGGCGGGGCTTACTTAATCCTGATCCGTTGATGCTTGCACGGGTTAAATGACCAGCGGCTAGGATGTCCGCTCTGATTCATCCATGCGTGCGCCGAAGGGTCAATTGCCCGACAGAAGGCTATGGGGAGGTTGTGTCAATCACTTCCCGCGTAACGTAAGGGGGGGTGATCAGGGCCGTCTGTACAAGCTTCTTTGAAGCTCTCAGGTTTTCAGCTGATGGGCAAAGGTACGACACACAGTACGATTGTGACAATTTGCAGCATTCCTGTCAAAAACAGCGTGTATATTACGGAAATCTGGCTCCAAGTCGTCTCGCTTAAGCGGGTTGCCGTCCCGCTCACATGTATAGATTTAAATAGCAAAAATTCCGTTCCCCAGGCATTCGTCTCACTTAAGCGGGCGTCCCGCTCACGCGTGTCCCGCTTAAGCGGGTTCCACTGTATTAATATGGGCATTTGCAAAACTTACAGAATTTAGTATTCAGTATTCAGTGCTAAGAAATCTCTCAAGCACCAGTCAAAACAAGTTAATGGCTCATTGGAAAGGTTAAGAATTGTTAACACAGTTTTAATTGTCATAGCTCTCTTTGATACTGTTATACAGCATTTGACTGATTCAGAGTGAAGTTTTCTAGAGGCACTTCAGATGTGAAGGTGGAAATTCCAGTGCCACGAATCTAAATGTTTAAAGGGCATTTGACGCTTTTTGTCAAGAAGTTCCATTCGAAAGGGCTTCGCTCCCTCTCGCTCTGCAGCAGCATATCATCAGTGGCTTTCAGGACAAACTTGTCATCCCATCAACATTTTAACTCTCAGACTTACCAAAGGTTACACTGCACAAGTCCACAAACAAGGCAACTTCTAACACCTGGTCATTATCGTTTGCAAGTTCAGGTGCATAACAGCAGCAGCAGAATGTTTTCATCAAAGGTGAGTGAGCATCTGTTTCTTCAGAAAATTACATAGCTGCTGGCCATTCCTAACAACTGCTATATACAGAAACTGTAAAATATGCCATTTCAATTTTTCTGTGTCACTACAAGATCATGTTTCGTTAAACTTCATGCCAACTTGTGTATAGGAACCTCTGAAATTATACGGTATGTGCACAGTAGTTCTTGAAAGCTGATTTATTTATCCAGAGATTTCTTTTTGCAATCCATTTCATGGCCAATGTCTACCTTTATGATGTTCTTTAGGAGCTTCTCTTTTAAGTGTCTTACCACAAATTATAGAATCCAGCTTTGTAGATCTGTTCAGGGTGCAGGGAACTACATTACAAATTGCGGGCTTATCATAAAATAGCTTGATAAATTGGCTGTTTTTGATGAAATGGAGTTGTTTGGATGAGGAGTGAGTGGATAAATGTAACATCAGCCATCAGCATTTTTGTAAATAAATTCTGCATGTTTCGTTTTGTTGATCTTTCAGATTTTGCTGGTTGACCGGAGCTGAAAACTTGTCTGAGCATCTGTCCCTCTTTTGTCTTACTCTCCCCTATCTATCTTCCTGCACAAAAGCATAATATTTTGATTCATCAACATATCCCAGGCACCATGCAACATCGGTGACCCAGTGACAGAGATTGAGACACCTGCACTCTTGATTTGTCTTAAGAGGCTAGAAATTAATCTGAAGAAGATGGCTGATGTGATGAAGGGTTATCCTAATGTGAGTTTCAGGCCTCATGCCAAAGCTCATAAGTGTCCTGCTCTTGCGAGGTTACAGGTATGTATAACAACAAAAGAGTTAACAATTTTTTGACCTACAGTTACAAGAAAGTACTTTTCTATGCTGTGAGCATGAAACTACAGAATTGTTCCAAAATCTCTTTGTTTGCCAGTGTCTGACTGCAACAAGAAAGCTGTGCTACAGGTCTCAGTGTAAAACATGAAAAATGAGAATAGAAATTTTTATTTACCTCAATGGAAATTGTTTTGCAAGGCCGTATAATATTTTACATTTAACTCATAATACAAAAATTAAGAACAGTACATCATACTTGTAAATACATAGTATTAAAAATGCACCACATAACAAAGTCATTGCTGTCACCCATGTACAGCAACCTGGTCCCCCTTCAGCTCAAAAGCCAAGTACTTGTTTATACTCTAGTGGAGTGGGCAAAGATGATGTCTTTCCCGAGGACAGAACAAAAGTAAATTTCCAGCCCAAGAGTCAAACACACAAAACTTAGTCTTGATAATCTTGTTTCTGAAGCTAGCTCACAAATTACACAGCCATGCTGTCTCCCATAAACAAAGACTGTATGCAACCTATCTAATTGCAGAAAGTTGGAAGTTGAAATTCCCATTTCTTAGTTTTCATTGGTAAGAAAACTTACTGTAAAACTGTAATTGATATAAAAATATAGCTTGTGATGTTATTCTCTTTATGGATCTTGCATCAGCCGAGTTAATTTTGTAATTGTCATTGACCGCAACAAAAATATCGGCTGAAATGTTTTCTACTAAAATTTCCTTGATCCATACAATCCATGAAACTATATGCCATTTTTTGTCAAAATCTCATGCATGCAGTTTTTGTTAAGAGAGATTACATCTGCACAGGTTAAGAGATTTAGTACTTCATTATTAGCGTCACTGGTAGTGTAAATACAGGAAGTAAGTAAATAAGTACTCATGCGATCAAAGAGTGTAATATTCTTTGGTAAAGCACACTTTGAAAAATTTTCCATTCCTGCTTCTCATTCTTAAGGTAGTGTCTTCACCATATTATTGTTGTCTCAGCAGTGTTTGGATGTCGACTGTCATGATGATAAGACATTGTATTCCAACTGAAGTAGCATGGCAATGGGAGGTGTCTGCCACCAGTTTGATCTCTTCTTGATAGAACAAAAACATACATTTAATTTGCAGGCATCTGGAGGCAATTCATTATTCTGCTAAGGTTAATGCAAGACTGTGGAACACTTTGATGACAATAGTGTTGTTATGCTTTGCCTCATGTTTAAAATAATGGGATTTTGAATGTGATGCTACATTTCTGCCATAATTCTAATTCATCCTTTGCAGCCATAGATGAAAAAGAAAATGAGTGATGTGAATTTGTTTTGCTTAAATACCTTCAGATCAAGTCTGGAGCTGTTGGGTTGTGTTGTCAGACTCTGACAGAGGCAGAGGCTATGGTGGAGGGTGGCATTGAGGATGTTTTCATTTCTAACCAGGTGTGTTTGTCCTCAGAGAAATTTTATGACACAAGCTAGTGCCTACTTATGTGACTTAACATTCTTGAAGACAATACTATATTAGTCCATTTCACACAGTTTCCCAGCTGTTTTGGGAGCATACAATGCCACAGCCATTTTAAAGTAGGACTCGCACGTTAAAAATAATTTTCCGTTTTTCAATACTTTTTCTCTCTAAAAATTATCTATGGTGCCCGCTGAGTCAATTTTGTGAAGAAAGAGCATCATTCTGTTACCGTGCGCGTATGTAATATGACGCAATAAGGAGAGCTAGAGTTACCGGGTTTGGCCCTTGCATCCATAATTATTCCCTTTCCCTGATCAGCAGAAGCCTGTGGAAAAAATGCTGACGTCACTTCCGTTCCAGCAGCCACATACACCTCTACCTGACAATGTATTATTCAGCTTTTAATTAAGGTTCTGGTGTTCCAAATTCAAATGTAAAGTTTGATAGTGTAAGCCAGAAAAAGTATTCAGCACTTTTATTGCCTCAGCATGATTTCGTTTGGCATATCTACTGTTCACAAGGAATTAAAACATTCATACCAACATGCTGTCACCCAGCCGCAGAGCACTGGCTAGACAGCTTGGCCATGTGGCAAGAACGTATTTGGTGTAAGCTTATGGCCACCACGCACACAGTGATTGTAACAATTCGGACTTTGGATAATGTAACACTGTGGGTTGTCTGGGGCCAGCAGAGGCGTTATATCATTATGACACACACTTGAAAGATTGTTTTATTGGAATAATGGGGTATCGTATGATTTAATATGGTCTGTAAGATGATGCAGTCTTCTGTTAAGGTTCTTGTGACTCCTGTCTGACCTTAACCTTGAAGTTATTTTCTATCAGAGACAGACAACATAAGAAAAATATGTGGATGAAATGTTTACCTTAGGCATCTACATCATGATACACTCTTCCCACAAAAATTATTCTCTGTAAAATTCCAGGATATAGTTGGACTGTTCTAGCTCTTGCTCAGTAATTGACAGTTAAAGTCAGTGATACTTTAAATTCAGTCAGCCTGGCTTTCAGATATGTGTATGATGTTTTGACCTTTGATATTACATGCTTCATGCTTTGAAAACATGGATATCTATGTTGTTCAGTTTCTTTTCCTTTTTTTTTTTCCTTCCTTTTTCAGCTTAGAAAAGGTTAGAGACATGTAGCCAAGGGCAGCTTAGTTGCACAAGAGCATAAAATTTCATCTTTAAATGCAGATAATCTTTCTTTAGTTTGTAAACTATTTTTATTTTATATTTAACTGTTTTTGTTAGGAATTGAGTTGGTTTTTTTTGGTTGTTTGTTTTTTTCAAAATCACCAGGTAATAGCTAAGAAAAAGTTGCTGCGAGTGGCTAGTCTTGCTCGCATGGCACGGATTTCTGTTTGTGTGGACAGTGAGGGGAACATAGAGGATCTTAGCAATGCTGCAAGTGTAATGGGAGTGAACCTCGACCTTGTGGTAGAGGTCCATGTCGGTGGGATGAGGTGAGAATAATGTTTTTCTGCTGTGAATTGATTTCACACAGATTTCCTGTACAGGGAATGCCACTTTTCATAATTTTTTTTTTGAAAATGTCATTCATTAAAGAAGACTTTCACAATCACCAGAAACATGGGTAATATGTTGATTGATTAATGAGATATCCCAAGATTGTTTGTGATGACTAAATGATCATCATATATTTATGATCACAAGACCTAGATTACCTATATTTATTGCCATATAATGGGGGTCAGAAACACATCTTTGTCAGATGTGTGTGAGCAGTTGGGAAGTGTGTCATGGTCATGGGTGAATACTAGGCTCGCACATGAAAGTCAGGAAACATATTCAGGCAGTAGGTATTTAAGAATTAAATTGCTGTGAAGTTGGCATCCTTATGGTGCAGTTTTAGTACTCTCAGACTTGCAGGCGCAGAGTTGTGAGTGGAGAGACCCTGGGTTCAATTCCCGGTAAGGACATGAAATTTTCTAGTGTTAGGTTTTTTCGCTCCTTCTTTTCAAAATTGATATTTCATGGCAATTTCGTCAAAATCCTTGGTGACATACTTCCTTAGATAATATGTAACAGCTTCCAAAATATCAAATCAAGCTCACATTCCTCTCCCGTAATGATAGTAAGCCTTTCTATATATACTACATAAGTATTACATGCAAGCAAATTACTTTATCTTTTATCAAGTGCCTTTGTTAACAAGCTTTTAAAATTTTGATTTTGAACTACTCAAACTGTTATTGGTCCAAAAACATATACATTTGTGATCAGATTTAAGGGGTTAACATCTGAATGTCACCATCATTATGAACTTTGTTTACTTGTTGATGGAAATGACATCGTTGCACTTGAAATAGCTCCAGGAATACTCCATTCCCTAGATCAGAGCCAAGGAGAGAGACAGTACAAATTGTACATGTTGTTGTGGGATTGTGGATGGTTCCTGAACTTCCTTCAAACTTTTTTACAACTTCTGCTGTCAGTCTGATTTTTATTCAGGTCCAATATTGGTTATATGGAGCAATTTTTTGTTTGAGCCATTGCTTCTCTTCTTTTTTCCTTAGTTTCTTTTACAATTTGTCCAACCTGTCTGCTTTGTCATTTTATGAATAAAATTTTTATCACATTTTTGGCAGCTCCTTATTCAGATATGTTGTCTCATTTTGAAACAGATGTGGTGTGGAACCAGAGGATGTTCCAGCACTGGTCAAAAAGATCCAGTCTTTACCAAATGTCAGTTTTAAGGGACTGCACTGTTACAATGGGTAAGCTGTTAGGATATAACAAAGTGAGCTGTGAAAAGTAGCTCGTAAGGAGTCCAGACTATGTTGGGAGTATTATATTTGAAAATTCAAATAGCAAAATTGCTCTCATCACAAATCATGAGTTCCATGGTATCATATCACCCCTCCCCCCNCCCCCCCCCCCCCCCCCCACCCATAACCAAGCATACAGTTTTGGGTGCACTTTTTGAAAGATACAAAGATATGCTAATGAAAACATCCCTCCTCAGATTTTATGGTAAAAGTGTGTCTGTCCTTAGGAGCCATGAATTTGTTGCTAAGTTGAGTTATTAGCAGACTGTGGTTTTTTTTTTGTTTTTTTTTAGCCTGCTAGCCCATGTGTACTCTCTGAAAGAATGCGGCATCAGTGACTGTTTAAGGGATATAGTGGGCAGAAAGTGAATAAAACAGGTGGAAATATAATGTATTGTCACTCACTTACGATAATGTTCTTGAGGGAATGCTCAAACTTGCTAAGTGGTTATTTTCAGCGTGTAACTGAACTATATCTGCATGAGAGCATTAGCCACCTGTAGTCCACACAGCACCCTTGCTATGTGGCACAGTGTCAGTAGGTGCATGAGTACAACACCATTATCCTCTGAACCACCTTCATTATGTATGAAAATGTGACGTTTGCTTTTATAAGTGTAGGTTACCACTGAGAACTGTTTTGACACTCACTTTACAAGAATTAAGAGTGATACATTTCTCAGATGATATAGGACCCTCTCATTTACGATTTCCTTTCGATTACGACCTAAAATCCCATGATGGATCGGTTTTTCTATAAGAAAGATCTTCGAATAGCGAGTTCCTCTGAAATCCGACATGCGACCCACCCTGAACCTTTGTTCAGTCTTCCCGCCCCTCTGAATTGCAACCATGTTTCGAATATGTGTAGTCATGTAGTTTGTCGCCAATCGGTCTGCCTTATGATGTAACACCAGTGCAAGCCGTCCGAGCCTCATTGATTCAGTGCACAATTGATATTCTATGCAAGGCGGGCCGACGCTACTCTATCCACCCAGCATATGAATATGCTGGTGGCAGTGTTACTTTCAGCATTTAAATATGATTGGACCCAGGCAATGACGTCACCCAAAGTAAGCCAATGAAATACTATGTAGACCGTATGGTAGGGCTCGGCAACACCAGCAACTTTTCTGTGTCGTATTCTTCACTGACTGAACACCCAAGTCATGGCGTCACAGTATTATGCAATTCGGAGAGTCAGAGCCAGCCATCAGCATGACATGATTCGCTATTCAGAGACTCCCAACCGACACCGACAGGACACATGTCTGAGTTAATATTTGCATATGCATAAAAGGGGACATTACTTTGGAAATGATTCTATGAAAATTATTGTAATAAATGCCAGTGAGGGAATGTCGGAAAACAGTGTCGTGTCGCAACTCCAACCCTGGTATCGGAGAGTCAACTCAAAAGTTAGTGTCGCCAGTGTTGGAATCGTGCTCCCTCCTGGTGTTTGGTATTTTTGTTTATTTTCCCACTTTGTCTTTTGCCCTTGGGTGGTCATCGAGTGCGCATCAGGTCATAATTTTTATCTAGCTACACAGATTAATTCAGACTTGTTGCGACGATGAGCAGCCACAAGAGAAAAGCATTCACATTTGAGGAGCAAGTCAACATTGTAAAGAGGAACAGGGCTGGAGAGACTGCAAAGTGTATTGCAGAGACATTAGGTGTGGGCAAAATCCCCCTCCGCTAGTGTTAGGGTGAACCTTTCAGTTAAGACCTTTCTCATGAACATTTACAAAGGTCTTATCTCGGAGGGTCCACTGTATGTTATTTTGTATACATTGCCAGCATCAACCAGCACATCCGAAGTGCAAGTGAGAGAAAAGCAGCTGTTGATATGGTTGTGGAAAAGACTAAGGCAGCACTCAAGGTATTATTATGGTGTATTTTGGAAAACTCAGATTGAGTTTCTTAAAAATTTGTAGGGATGTTATCCAACATCTTTATTAAAATTGTAAGTATTTTAGAGCAGTAAACTTTGTTTTCAAGTAATTAAGTATGTTTTTTTTATTTTAGCTTTAAGATTTCTCTATTTTTTGGATAAAGTAGGCATAATTTTTACTTCAGTCCATGCTTCTTGAAGGGACTTTTGACAGCATATTACATGTTTAACACAATGTAAAAATTTGCCAGATGAGAACACCATGTTGTGGACAGAGTTAAGACAACTGAGAAGGAGGAATCTTTTAACTTTGAAATGGCAGTTTTTATCAGAATGAATGACAAAGTGCCTAAACAGTCATTGTAAAATATTGCAAAACTTACACAAAACTGTCATAGTACTCCTTTTTTTAAACACACAATCAAGGAACCCACAGAATTTGTTCTGACAAAGAATCGAACTACTGCTGTCAATATTGACAGTTCATTAATTATTATCCAACTAGTTTCAGAGGTGACCACAATTTGTGTTTGCAAGATTTAGACATGAGCATCTGGTTCACCCTAAATACTGCATGAGAACAAAATCAGAAATATCAGATATAGTATATTAGATTCATGTATGATAAGTAGACATTCAGAGGGAAAAATATCAGTAGAAAAACATCATTTCATTGCACAATATGGCAAATTTGACACACTCTCTTAAAAACATGAGACATAGATTCACTTATGCAGTTCCCTAGATTAGAACCTTTTTAATACTTAGGCAACTTTTTTTTGTCTTTGTTTTCATCCACAGGCACTGAATGATAATGGCATTAAATGCAACTATGTCACAGGTGGTGGAACTGGAACATTCCATTATGAGGCTTCTAGTGGCGTTTTCACTGAGGTTCAACCAATAGCCTTGTAAACAAGATGCCTTTAGTTGCCAAAGTCACTCTGATGGGGTAGTACAGTGAAACTCGAATATAACGAGCACGGATAAAATGAGTTCTCGCATGTACCAAGCAAAATGAAAATCCCCGTTTTTTTTCCTTCTTTGTAATATTAAACTTGCCTTTCATATAACAAGCACAAAATCCGCTAAACGTGGCCCTAACGAGGTAACTGACCTGCAATTAAGCCCTCGCAACCTTTTCGTCTGCAATAAAACTTTCATCGGCGAGGAACTCGAACATTTAGGCTACGTAACAACTGCCAACAATAGGCAAGTCTCGCTGTCTCGCTTATGTAATTTACCGGTAGGATTACCGGTACAAACTAGTTGCGCAGTAGGCCAAGAAGCGGGGTAGGGAAGGATGCGGTGGAGATGTGACCATGCGACGGGAGGAAGATGGGATTGATATGCTC
>JAWQUT010000058.1:2210038-2221109 GCA_033807755.1 Ellobium chinense
GTACCTGTGCATTTCTTGAAGAACCTGTGCAGTTTTTCCAGTCTCATACAAGGTCCTAACGTTCCACGATCCAATCCGGAGAGACTTGGATGATGGTGGAGGCGTCCGCCTAACAGCTTCCTTTCGGATTTGACTGTCACGCATCATGAGTTCTCCATTTGAAGAAATTCCACAATCAGCCAAGCAGAGATTCAGGTTTTCGTTTGTATGTGTTTCTGTAACAATGTTTTGTTTTAAGGGAGGGGTTGTTAGCCCCGTGATCCAACCCCCAACCTGGAGGACCAGGTGACTCTGTGTCGGGAGTCACTACCTGTTTTTTCGCCATTTAGTCGCCTCGTACGACACGCTAGCACCACGTCATTCCTATTCTTCGCGAAGCCGGGAACTGAACGGCTGGCTTTTACTGACGCTGCAAATAAATTATTTTATAATGTCATAAAATGCCGCCTTATATACGTCTCAAAATAAAACAAAAAAATAACGCCTTTGTATTTATCCACAGTAAGTGGCAATCTGCTGTCTTGAATTTGGTCTGGTTGCTCTCTTTCTCTCTGCCTTAAGACTCGATCGAAATATCTTTTTTCCTTTCACTTGTGTCTTCTTTCCCTGCAACCTTCTCTGTCCATTCTTTTTCCATCCTAGAGTCCCAAGCATTCGATATTTCTCTTTTTTTATTTATCTTTCTCTTGCTCACACACAAAATCATTTGCATTCTTTATTCAACCCTGCCTCTAAACTCCTTAATTTTCAATCTTTCACCATTTTCCTTTATCCAATATTGTTGTGTAACTAAAAGCATGAACGAGGACACATATTTTTAAATGTGCCTGGATAACTGCAAGCAGTGGATTTAGCTCACCTTCAAGGCAAACGCTCTCATCCAGTGAAAACACGATACGATAATAGCCAGGCTCTGTACTATGGCAGGCTCTCCCAGGAAGAAAGAATACCTTCTCCTTCATGAACTGTTCGAACAGCCATTCTTCAGCCGCGAACGTTGGCTCGGGAAGATACTGAGAGAAGAGATCATTTTTGAAAAATTTGGCACCACATGTCTTTCCTGTTGTATTGTTTTCCTAAAAAACATTTTAAGCTTGTTACTTCTGTTCATGTCTTTCTTTAGCAATATTTGAGATAGGAGCAAATTACTTTGTTGACAAACTGCACGATGTAAAAGGTAGGAATGAACTTTCAGAAAAGTTGGCACTACATCATACTTTCTTTCTTGTTGAACTGTTATTTTTTTCAGAAAAATATTCAGCGTTTAGGTTTTTGAAGGCCTCCACCCCCAACCCCGACACATAAAAGTCTATACTGTATTCCCTTTTCTCTTCATCTGGATAGGTTGGACTAGAGTGACATAATACTAAGTCTTCCAGCAAGAGTCTTCTTATTTATTCTTTTACTCCACTTAACTGTCTTTACCAGTTTGTTTTAGTTATATTAGTAATGCTCTGAAAAAGTGTCCGGTTTGCTCTCTGCAGCAATTTTCCTATCCCAGCGAGCACTGCAACAAAGTTGTCATTGGAACCGTTTGGAATTCATGCTCGTTCTTCCAGTTATCTGAGAGTGGAGTGACCCGCATGAGATCCATAATATAAAGCAGGATGACTTGTTCACGCTGTACCATGAGCTACCTTCCATAACACTGAGAACAGCTACTAGGGATTATGGACTGATCTAAGAGAAATGAAAGTGGCGCATGGAAAACGGTATCTTGAACCTTCTTGAAGTATGCTGTTTCAATGGCATCAGGTTCAAAGAAAATGGCATGGTGCTGCCTGTCCCCTCCCCTACTCTCTGTCTTTGCATACATTCGCCACACTCACTCAGGAGCATCACTCTGTACATACTGCATTCACTCCTTCCCTTCAAAAATACCTTTGAGGCGTCCATCCAAATGAAGATGCCCCCATAGCAAGGAAGGACGTCCACGCCACACTTCCTGAGCGCGTCATAGAACATGACATAGTGCTTCCTCAAGCGGTCGCGGAGAGCAGGCAAGTATGTCTGATGCAGCCATTCTGATGAAGAAATGATGATTAGACTATACGGTTAATATTAATTGAAGCCGCTGTGCATAGCAAAAATTCTACTAGTGTCATCTTACTCAATAACTCCTGGGACATAATGAAAGTCAGAGTGATTCATAAGCTCATTACCTTCTTATATGCTTTCTGATAAAATAACAAGCTCCTTAGTTCATCGTATGGGAGTTTTTTTTTTCCTCTTTTTTTGTTCTAAGTCTGTGTTCGTAACCACGCAACTAACAATATCCTCGTGTATAACTGGAAATAATTCTTCTGACCACACCTCATCTTTTTCTTTTTATTTCTTTGAAAGTAATCGTTTTATCCGCGAAACCCAGTTGGTACACAATATTCAGATTCAGCGTGCTTGATTTGTTATGGGGGAACCCGATGTTTCCATGGTTTCATCCACTTTGCCTAACGCATGTACTCGTATAACAATTCATCCTGGCCCCAGACTGCCGGGAGTGGGATTTCTTACCGGTGTCATCAATGATGTGCTGTAGTCGTCGTTGCACCAGAGGGGCAGTTTGCTGATACAGACCCAGGCTGACCAGGTACCTTATCAGAGGCTCGTTGTTCGTGTATAGTATTCCACATCGGTAGCCGGACAGACCAAAGTCCTGGTGTTACAAGAGAAGAGAGCAACGTTAAGCTGAGAAGTGGATATCAAAGAGAAGAAAAAAAAGAGCGTCACTGACATTCAATTAAAAAAAAAACAGCCTCACTGATATCGTCTGAAACTGAGAGGGCGGGGAGCGGAGATGTCCGTAATAAATTTGGTAAGCTTTGAACTTAAAAAAAACATTATAGTGTCGTTGATAGTCTTTGAGATCACGATGTGACAGCCTCCACGGTTTTCTTTGAAACGTCGCCATGCAGGTGATTAAGCAAATTAACGTTAACGTCAGAAACGCTCTCCACAGCTGAAAGAATGCCAGTGTACACACGCCTTGTCAACAAGCCCATCACACGACGTAGAACTCCTTACGGTGCATAATGTATCATCTCTTTAAAAACTGCCACCATTTACCTTACTGAAGCCCCACAGGAAGTGAACTCTCTCGGGGTCAGGATGGTAAAGAGAGAGTACACTGGTGAAGGTCACTTCAGGGTCAAAGGTGGACAATGCGTAGATTTCGTCCACAATCACATGCAGTTGATACCTTGTGGAAGGAAATGAAAATGAAAGAAAAATTTGTATTTGATAAAAGAAAGGGGATTACACATAATTATATAATCATCACCTTCGTCGTCGTCATTATCATGGTTAGCATTATCAGTATCATCAATTATCATCTTCATAAAGTCTATCATTATCATCATTATCATTTACAGCGCCAACAGCATTTTTTTTTTAAAAGTCATTAATGGACACGAACCTCAAACAGCAATTTTAAAAAAAGATGCTTCACTAGCTAATAAAGTAACTTTGGGAAGGCAGATCCCAACTGATATACATATCTTAATTTTATTTGCCTTCCATGTTAAGGTTGGCTTATCATTCTCGGCATCTTCGTCACGTTCTATAACGTCATCACTACCATTATCGTTATCATCATAACAGCATCATTTTTTACATCGTTATCGCCATCAAAATAAATAGAATGACAACAGGCCTACCTTGCCGCAAAATCCAGGACATGAATCAGCTGCTGAGCGCTGTAGACATCCCCTAAGGGATTGTTCGGATTCACCAGTAGTATGGCCTTGACCCGCTTTCCCTGATGCATAGAAACAGGCTCAATGAAGAAAGTAATCAGGAGAAAACAACGAGACAAAAATTGTACGAGAGTCCAAATAATCAACAAACGGACACGGGATTGTTAACCAAAGTGTGTCCAGCCCCTTTAGAGTCTCAGAGAGTCAAAAGACCAAAACACTTACTAAACGGGAGTATCTACATCTGAAGATCTTCTCTTGCCTCAAACTCCGAATAAGAGAGCTGTCTATATCTAATAAATAGAGGACAACGAGACAAAAATTGCACGACAGAGAAAGAGAGACAGGCAGTTAAGGAGAAATGCAGTGTGTAGAAAATACTACAATACTGAGCTACGAACAGGGAGCTTAAAAGTCAGAAGTTAGACAATTTGTCCGGTTTGCTCTCTAAGCGATGTTCTTTTCCCAGCGAGCGCTGGAGCAAACACGGTATCAGGAAACTATATGAGACTAAATTTCGTTTTTCCACACTACATGAGGATGTATGGACTAACCGTACGAGACCCATGTTACTAAAACCAGGATGGCTTGCCCACCTTGTCAGGATAAAAATGTATCCATATGGATTTCACATGGCATTCTTGTGTTTCTGTAGGCGTTGATAGCCTCAGCGTGATCAATTCTTGCATGGTTACAAAGTACCAACTATACAAAGTACCTCATCTGAGATTCTTATGGAAATTGCATTCGGATACTTGAGGAATTAGCGAATATAAATGGTGCAAAGTAAGTAACTACATTGTGTTGCGATTCTCCCTACAGTATGATGGATTCTCCCCCACAGTATGATAACTTTACCTCCCTCTCGGCGTCGAGAAAAGCTTCCTCCAACATGTCGACATCAAGAGTGTAAGGCTTGACCCTTCTGGTTTTAGGCTGAGAGGCAAATAGGAAGTGGCATAAAATAAATCAGGTAAAAAAATTATTTATACAGTATTTGCATGACTTGCCCGGTGGAAAGGTGAAAGGCTGCAAAGAGTTGGGGTCAACACTGATAAATGTTTTTCCCTGGGCCCTTGTTCTCCTGTTATCCATCTGTTATGGCACTCGAGTTGTACATGTCTTTCCCTCTCTGTCTCTATCTCTCTCTCTGTCTCTGTCTGTCTGTCTGTCTGTCTGTCTGTCTGTCTCTCTCTCCCTCTCTCTTTCCCTGTCTCTCTGTCTCTCTCTTTCCCTCCTTCTGTGTGTCTGTCTCTCTCTTTTTCTCTCTCTCTCCTTCTCTCTCCCCTCTCTCTCTTTCTCTCTCTCTCTCTCTTTGAAACACACATTGCGGAATCCCACATCACAGCCACACAGCCACCATCGGAAGCACGCTTTACCTCTCCTTTTTGTCCCCTTATTTTTCTCAGCACTTCTTCCCAGCAATCTTAGTATCTGAAACCTTTTTGGACCCGTCTGGGTCTCGTCATAATTTCGTGGGAATGAGCTGGCCAATATGTACATGAAATATGCCAGAACGTTTTGCCCGCCTCATGCAGAATGACCTTACTCACGTTTTTCCCAGATGTTACGCGCATGGCTTTCTATCTGCGATTATATTTTTTTAAATTTCCTCTCATGTTTTCAGCCCTCGTGAAGCCAATGTTTTACCCGTTGGTGAGCCTTCACTGTGAAGTCATTTCGAAATCTCTTGAGCGTGCTACAGTTTTCATTTCTCTTCCCTCTTGCTGTTTTCTTCTTTCCCTAGCTCTTATAATTCTTCTTGTTATCTGACGCCAAACTTCTACCCCTTGTTCTGTCTTCTTATCATATCTTCCACCAAATACCATCTTGTAAAGTTTAGCTCTCGCTCCACAAAAACATCGCCTTTGTTTCAAGACTATGCCACTGACCTTTGCTACGAGGGGTACCTCCAATACGTTGACCAGCGCTCTTTCTATCAGGTCATTCTTTATCCGATAGTAATAAGGAGACAAGGTCATGATATAGTCTGTGGACAATGATGATAATGAAGATGATGACAGGGAACGATAACGATGATAGCAACAGTGGCTATGCCGGTGGTGATGCTACAGAAAGGTTAAAAACGTAGACATAAATGGCAACAATGAATGATATTATTGATGATGATGATGATGATGATGGTTGCTTTTATTGCGAAAGTTATAATTCTTGTTTCATTCTATTAATAAAGGTCTTAGAACCGAAACGTTTAGAAATAATTTTCGGTCCTATTTCTTGACTAGATTTTTAATAAATTCCTTGAAGTAAGGTTGAGCTTTTAATATTTCTCAGTTTTAAATGATGATGATGATGTTAATGATAGCGACGACGATATCACTGATTAACAACACGATGGAGTCTTAGATTTAGAATAGCTTAACGTTAGTAACTTGTCTAAGATATACCCTGCATTAGTAGGGTAGGCCTGCTGTGTTTCTTTATTTGAATTATTATGAAATGTTGTTACTATGGAGCGCATTGGTTCGCTGATAAGGACGAAGATGACAGCAATGACGGAATTCATATTCGTAGAGGAGTTTTTGCCCAAACATGCCACTGTATTCTCACCTCCTTCCTCTCCCAGTGCAAAAGCCATGGAGTCTAAAAGTGAAGTTAAGCCACAAGTGACTACAATCTAAAAGAAATAAAAAAAAGATATGAGCACATAAATGAAAATATTTTGATATTATCTGCTCTGTCCAACACAACTGCTCAAACTATTTGCACTTTACTACTCGCGACCTGTACTCCATTTCACTATCTCTGTCTAGAAATTTTAAGATACTGCTGCAGCGTCCTCCGTCCGCCAGCCAGTGTATGTGTGTTTGTGTTTTTTTTTTTGTGTGTGTGTGTGTGTGTGTGTGTGTGTGTGTGTGTGTGTGTGTGTGTGTGTGTGTTTGTTTTGCCTGATTAGTCTGCCTGCCTGCCTGCCCTGAGTCGGTCTGCCTGCGTGCCTGCGTGCCTGCGTGCCTGCGTGCCTGCCTGCCTGCCTGCCTGTCTGCCTGCCTGCCTGCCTGCCTGCCTGTCTGTCTGCCTGCCTGCCTGCCTGTCTGCCTGTCTGCCTGCTTGTTTGTTTATTTGCTTGCTTACTTGCTTGCCCACTTACCTGTCTGCCTGCTTGCCTGCTCTCTAACTACTGCTTGCCTGTCTGTCTGGCTGGCTGCCTACATGCCAAACGGTTCTCCCTCTGTCTATCTAATCTTGCTTTCTCTCCCTTTCTCCATACTTCATTCTGTCTTTCACACTTCTAGTCTCAAACTATAATATCTACTTAATAACTCAGACTTACGTTGTCGGCGTCCAGAGGTTCTCGGGAATCAAATTCTCTTTCCAAGAAAGCTTTTAGCGAGCTTCTGAAGCTGCAAATGGAAAGGGGAAGGGGGATGGGGGAGAGGAAAAGCTGTTAAAACTTTATGGATTCTTCATAAATTATTCATTATTGGCAGATAACCCACCAAAATGGTTAAGGTTAAAAAAATGGTTAATGATTCAAGATCTAAAGTTATGGGTTCGTTTCCCGATTCATGACCATGTAGAAGGCGCCTTGAGAAAGCATAATTTCATTCACAGTTTCCTCAATTCACCCTTCTGTAAAATGGGTACCTGGCTATGGGCGGTGAAAGATATTGTCAGAAAGCTACAGATCAGCGCCTATGAATGACAGCGACACTGTATGCTCCCCAGGAAGTCGAGAAAGTCCTAGTGAGTGGGCATAAACCTGGATACGAGACTTCCTAGCCGCATTATTATTCAAATGAAAATGTTTTCTATAATTTGTAAGGTAATGCTGTCGACTGTGAAAACAGCTTCTCTTATTGTGCCCATCAAATAAAAACAAGAGCTTTGAATCTAGAGCTATCTAGTCTAGATGTAAAATACACATTAGATTCTAGGCCGTAATGTGCGTGTGTGTCCATATTTGCATTTCTACCTCAGCCATTATCGTGAGATCCTAGTATATTTATACACGCTCTCTAATCGATCTGCTTTGCATATTAATAAGCTATGCTTTCTACAGCAGGTGTAATTAACACATCAGTGGCTGCATTTGTATATCTTGGATAAAGGCCTAGTCTAGTATTTTGAGACATTTACCTTGGCAGGCCCTTAACGTCAGGATAATACCTCAGTTCCAGGCTGTCTGTGTCATCTGGTAACGTTCTCAACTAATGTCAGATGAAAGAAAGAGATCAGCTTTTGTATAACTTTTTGACAAGTTTAGTAGAGGAAGGAAGTTTACAAGAAGCTATCAAGAGAGGTGAAAAGGAATTCACTAATATTAACAGTCTTACGTTTATAATATGTAAATATCACTCCCAAGTACCATGACTGGAAGAGTGGTGTAACCTCAGGTACATGTGTCCATATTAAGGCGATATTTTTTTTCATTGTTATGGTAAGGACATATATGGGATGGGTCTCTGGCCCTTGTCTGAACAGAGGCGATTTTGTTTCTAAAATGTGCAAATCTAATAATATACCATTTTATAGGAAATCAAGTATCATGAGTCAGATGTATGTAGAAATAATGCGGCTGTCGGTTGCGTTTCTTGTGTCAAAGCGGCGTTACTAGGACTGGAAGAATTAATGAGATTATATATATATACATTTGGGTCACGGGTGAACACTAGGTTCGCACGTGGAAGTTAGGGACCGATTCAGGCAGTAGGTATTTAAGAATTAAATTGCTGTGAAGTTAGCGTCCCTGTAGTGTAGTTGGTAACACGCTTGGACTTGCAAGCTGAGAGACCCTGGTTCAATCCCCGGCAGGGACAGAAATTTTCTAGAGTAGGTTTTTTTCGGCCCTTCCTCTCAAAATTGATCATTCACAGTAATTTGGTAAAATCCCTGATGACACACTTCCTTAAAATAATATGTAACATCTGAAAAATTATCAAACTAAGCTCACATTCCTCCCCCTTAAATATAAGAGAAAGAATACCATACTACATAATTGCCTTTCCACCCGGTTACACTTGGCGACGTCGGCAGGGCCTTGGGGATGGAGGACATGACATGGATAAGCAGAGGGGAGTGTGAACAGTCGGGATGTGTGTTTGGGTCACGGGTGAACACTAGGTTCGCACGTGGAAGTTAGGGACCGATTCAGGCAGTAGGTATTTAAGAATTAAATTGCTGTGAAGTTAGCGTCCCTGTAGTGTAGTTGGTAACACGCTCGGACTTGCAAGCTGAGAGACCCTGGTTCGATACCCGGCAGGGACAGACATTTTCTAGAGTAGGTATTTTCGGCCCTCCTTCTCAAAATTGATCATTCTAATTTGGTAAAATCCCCGGTGACACACTTCCTTAAAATAATATGTAACATCTGAAAAATTAAGCTCACCTTCCTCCCCCTTGAATATAAGAGAAAGAATACCATACTACATAATTGCCTTTCCACCCGGTTACATGAATGGAAAGTGGAGGAGGCGGAATATTCTAGAAGGGCAATGCAGTCCGTACTGAGACTTCATTCCTTGTTAGATCTCGCTGACATTAAAGTGTTCGGGGAAAAAAAAACAACCGATAAATGCACAATATGCCAAACAAAACAGGCAGAGTCAATGTTATCTACATAAACATAAGAAGACATTACCTTATCGGTGACAATATCCTCACATAACTTGTTTTCAGCAAGACCGAGGTCGACATAGCCCTGTTGATAGAACGAAAGGATCAGAATACTTTAACGGGCCGAGTGACCGATCGACCGACTAATCACAGACCGACCGACCGACCGACCCACTCACTCACTCACTCACTCACTCCTCCCTCTCCTTCATTCCACATTCATTCATGTTTACCATAACCATAGAACCCTGCCATCCATTCACCATCACACTCTCCATCCTCCTTCTTCCTCAGATTCGTTTATCATTCATTCATTCATTCATTCACCCATCCACTCACCTGTGGGTTGGTCTCAGGATGAAAGGTATCAGCCCCGACTTTCTGATTATATTTTATGGTAACAGAGGGAGTGGACAGCACTTGCTGAGCTCTCTTAGAGATGAGTACGTCGCTTCGTTCGTTGTTGTTACTATCTCCTGGAGGATAGACCTCGCTGTGATGCTTCACACTGCCTATGTGGGTGCTGGAGATATTGGTGAGGCCAGTTTTGGTAGTGATGAAAATGTTGCTGTCGGGGTCGCTGCTGTGGTAGCCGTTGTTTTGTTTGGCGGTGGAATTAGTGGCGCTGGTGGGTCTTACTCTGATGTTGTTCTTGCTGTTGCAGCCGAGAAAGTTGATTAGGGTATCCTGAAAGGGTGAGAACGCATTGTTCTTTAGGTGTGATCTTATTAAGACAAAGACATACTGGTCCGGGTCGCCATGCATTATCCTGCATTATCGTGCATCACACAGCAGATTTGACTCTAGATACAGATAAACGCCCAACACATAGAGAACAAATGAGAAGGAAAACTAGCATTCACTAAACACTGTCCCATATCCACACGAAGAGTATAATGCAGAATGTTAATTTCAAAATTAGGTATAGACCATTCTCACTTATTATGCATGCACGGTCATCCAAGTGTCGCAAACAGTTCCAGTAACCATTTACTTCTGGGTTTTACATTTCCATTCTCGGTGGAACATGGTAGATTTAGTATGTAACACTGGGATATATCAGCCGATGCGCCTATGGGGAAAAAAAACAACGCGATTTGGAGATGCAGCCATACTACTATCTACGATTTGTTTAAACCGAAAGTCAGCTTTGTTAGGGTTACTACTTAAAATTTGTCTAATAGACAACGGAGAGGAAAAAAGGGGTGGCTGAATGGGCGGGGGAGGTTTGTGTGAGTGAGGGAACGGTCAGCCAAATTAATCTTGAAGTATTTACGGACTTAGTCAGCATACCTGGAAGTTCAGTAGAATGCAAACTGACTGATCTTTTACTTTTTTAACACTGCTGTTATGAAAGAGTCTTACAATGCAAATAATGTAGTGTACTTATGTTGCTATTTAAATAATCCTTCATTGTATTGTTTGTACTTCAGATTAACAATATAAGAATAAATCAATAGGTAAATAAATCATGAATGTATACATTATATTTTGCGAGGTCTCACCATCTTTGTCTATTCCGAGTTTTCATCCAGATATATGCACATAAAGAAATGAGACAACAGCATCACCCTAAGTACAATTCGTATCCATTTATTCTCAAGAGTTGCACAACAAACCAAATTATAAGCGATTGTGTCTGTTTTCGTCATACTTTCTCATTTTTATAGTGACCAAGGTGGTCACGTGCCGCGCTATTGTTTTCAATGCCGAAATACCACTTTTGGCCCCCTTTCCAGACATTCGTATTTCAGAGATTCCGTCACTGTTTGGAAAAGACGTCTAACCCCTTACTCCCCCTCCCC
>JAWQUT010000058.1:2225009-2239084 GCA_033807755.1 Ellobium chinense
AACCCCCGCCCCGCATCCTCTTCCCACTTGCTGCTTTTCTTGTTTTCATTTGGGGTGAAGAAGTGGTAGAGACTTGAGACTATTAATTTGAATTTGCAGTTAGCTCACACTTTCTTTCGCAGTCCTGCCTTTCAATTTACTTTCATTTCATCTTTCTCGACCACGTTGTGACATGATGAGCAGTTAACCTACTTGATCTTAAAGATATTCAGCATAAGGTTACAGCACGTTATTCGGTTATTATTCACTCTCTGTCTGCTGAAGGAGAGTTGCGCAGACCTTGTCTTTCGCACCGCAAATGCTAGGTAATAAGCGTCTCATACAGGGTTGCATGTGCATACAGCACGCTATTCCTTCTGCCTATCACAACTATCACTATCAGCGTGAGTAAAATTTGGGATATGTCACGTTCTTGAAATTTGCTGAAATTTCAATTCCTGTCTCTGGCCATCAACACAGGCCTTCCGGAGGGTCCCTTGAGACTGCTCTTGAAACATACATAAACCTAAATCTTAACAGCATATTTAGGTTGATAGATACTAGACTAGTACAGCGTATACCTGGCTGTTTGACTTCCTTCTTGTGCAGTACCTACCATACAATATCTCCGCACAAAGCTTGATTTAAGTAGGACAGGATTAGACAAGCGGAAGGACGCAAGAGAGAGTTCCTAGATAATGATAATAATGGCTACCGATAATAATGTCTAGTTAGCGTTTCTTCCCTAACCCTAACCCCAAGTCAAGCACTCGGGTTGTGTCTTGTTGATGCTTGCTTACGAAGTTTGCCGGAACTTCCGGGTTCAGCATAAGTTCAGTTCTATAAAATGCTGTGTACAAAAAATAATAACTCTCAATGTATAAAGAATTTCACTGTTGACTAGTGACCTTCCATTCATAAAGATTATGCGATGCTGTATTATGCAATTATCTAATATCAGTACATATAAAAATATAATGGATGTTCGAACCAAAAAGAGTGTTAACACCAACGAACGAGAGCTTCTGTCTGGACCAAGACTTCGTAGACAAATATCGGATTATCAATAAAGTTTGGAGTCTAAACAGTTTCGCTGAAAAAGGGATAGATCTAGGCCTATGAGAGTTGAAATTCATTCGGGCAGCAAACTGCCCTGCAAATATACATGTGTAACAACAATCCCAGTGACATGGCCCTGTGTCCAATATTCAGGTTTTCAAACGAAAACCCTTTTAGCGAAAAAAATAAAAAAGATTTGATTTTGCCTCTTTAGATGCCAGCGGAAGTCTTCAAGAGCAAATTACATCAAAAGACGAACTCTGTGTGTACTTTTAGTTTTAGGCAATAGCATACAAGCTGTAAACCAGCGATATCATGTGCACTAAATACTAGACTGCTGAAAACTTGTTGCCACCACTTGCCAAAAGAAGTAAGCTTGTTTCAGTAGCCGACAGAAAAACATGCATGCCTTTGTACGCTGTAAACATTTATATTACGTGTCATCGATGACAACATAAAACCGTTGCAATAGTTCAGAGATCTATCCTGACAGAACAGTACAGGAGAAAGACAGAGAGATTACGATGGAATGTTATATATTTTTATAATAAGTAGTTTTGGAGCAAATGAAATAGACTTTTCTGAGATAGATTCTTCTCAATATCTTCGAACTTCAAGCAAAAGATGTTCTGGCTGTAATGCTGGCAAGCGGCTGATTGTCGTATTCTTACAGCCTAACCCAGATAGGAGGACGTATTCCAATATACCTCAAAAGATATCTAAGCATAAGCATCAAACGCTAAGGGGCAATGGAAAGAGGTAAGGGGATACTTAATCTCATCGCTGTAGTTTTAACTACACAGTGCTTACAAAATTACCATAAACTGAAATTTTCCAAATGTTTTAATTAACGAGACAAGAAACTTTCCACTTTCTATTCACACATGGCCTTGTCCCCCTGATTAAATAACTAAAATACATGTTATTTAAGTACCTGGACAAGTGGACGTGCAAAAATCGCCGTCCCCGCTCGGTCAGGCTCAAGGCTAAATTGTGTCAAATGTTCATGTTTCATCCACAATGGGAAGAGGTTATGGGTGGAGTCCGGGGATGAGAGTAAGATCGAAAACGCCACCCTGCCTAGCCTAGCAAAATTAGGGTGCCCCACAGATCAGGAGGACCCGAAGTGGTGAGCATTTGAATATCGATGCCTTGAAGGTGGGACTTTGTTTGAACCTTTTGTGGTTACATATTCATAATTGAATGAAAATAGGGCGTTATCATATGAATGCAGTAAGAATGTATCCCTTTGGACATGTCATGCAGAATGGGCCCCAGATTTATGAACCATCTCACTGAAGAGATGCTCTTTTTAAAATGACATGGAATTATCATACTAAAACTTTACTATACAGTTTCCGAGATTAGTTTACAACGTGAAGCATGAGAGAGTTGGGCTGGCCTAAAGAAGCTGCATAGTTACCTTATTTTGTTAGATTTAGAGTTTATTTCGTGCTGAAAAAGCACCTCCTTGTCGGCACCAGGCTGACTGGGATTCAACCCTGGTCTCTGATTCAGCCATAATTGTGCTGGACAGAATAAAACTTAATACGAACAAAACGCGGCGTGAAGGCAGCATGGCCATGTGGTTTGTGAATCGTGCTCAGAAACTGAAGACTGTCAAGTCTTTAAGTTTTGTGTGTTCGACTCTAGGGCCGGGCTGTTTACGTGGTAGCGTCCTTGGGAAAGACATTTCACTTCCCCTTCCCTGTTTGACTGAGGTGTAAATGAGTATCTGTGCAACGAGGTCGCCCTTTCGGAACTCCCTGTTAAAATTATATTTTACCCAAACACACTCCCGCACACAACACAGGACGTAGACACTATTGACGAGAGACAGATAATAAAGAGGTCACAACGCATGTAATAAAATAAATTTAGTATAAACGCAAACAGTCCTATAGAACACACTCACATATACCACTCAACCTGCCAAACCTCACACCCACAACCCAACCAGCCAAACCTCATACCCACAACCCAACCAGCCAAACCTCATACCCACCACAACCCAACCAGCCAAACCTCATACCCACAACCCAACCAAACCTCCCATCCACAGCCCAGCTAGCCAAACCTCATACCCACAACCCAACCAGTTAAACCTCACATCCACAACCCAACCCTGTAACCACTTTGATAGCTGTAGTGTTCACCAGTTGGCTCATCAGTGAAGGAATAAGGGCCAAAGGTTGTGACCTTGACCTGTTCGTAAATCTGTGCAGGGATCAGTCTTTTGGAAGACCAAAGGTCACGATACAACTCCTTTATCATAAGGATATCAAGTCACTGAAGAGTGACCTTGGACCGCTGTCATATAAACAACTTGAGGAGGTGACGCTTTATGATAGAGTGAAGCTTGAGGCTCGAATCCTGACTTCTCAGAGCAGCAAGTACACAGGGACGATGACCATCCCCAGTGCCAGGTGTCCCGTTGTCAAATTTGCTCACGAACCTTCAATACTGAAATGTGATATCTCTCTCTATAATAATAATAGAAAAGCTCTCCACAACAGTCATTTACTTCGCCTGTGCCGACCCGATCCTAGGGTTCACCAACTGGTCAGCATCGTGCGGCTCTGGGCTAGGACTCAGGAATTTCCTGGTGGTGGTAGGACTAGTACTAGACTAGTACACCCTTCATCACCCACGCTTTGACTCTGATTGTGATATTTTGCTTGATGCGCCGACAACCATAGAAAATTCCTGTTGTGCATGAGGTTGTGGAATAAATGCCATCAGAGTGCAGCTTTATCTCACCTCTTGGGTTTTTAGTAATGGAAAGACAATCCCAAAGAACAAATTGATTGGACCTATAACTCAAATGTACTCAAAAATTCCTGGAGACCAGTCCACAGTGCTCGAGTTTCCACTGATTCCCCAAAAGGTTCTCCCAATCCCATGACCTCACTTCCTCCTCTCCCACGTTGACATATGACGTATTCCTCGTCGCGCCAACTTTTGCTGCGCACCATCACAATCTGGTTTTAGAGCTTGGGGGAACCAAGGTGCTGCAGCGCGGGCAACCAGTAATGACTTTGTTATTTCATTTTGTAATATTATTATGTTTTCACATGTAAGATGTATATTGTTCTATATGCTTCATTATGAATGAGATGTGCAACAAGTTTGACATTGTAAACACATTTCCCTATGGGATAAATGGATGTCGTCTTTTTAAAAAAAATTTTTGTTTGACATCTTTAGCTCGAGAGAAAAGAGCAGGATCAGTGGTCATTGGAGGCACCCTGAATCTTCGTTCCGCAGTCCGCAAGAGCCATGAAATTAGAAGTTAAGAATCTAATTGCTACCATTCCCTCAAAACATCGTATGTGCAGTTTGTATTTTGAAGAATAGAAGAGACTTGGAAGTTTTAATGGAAGATACAACATTTTGGTTCGCTCTAAACTATTCCTGAATCTACGTCGGTCGTGAAATCTGTGCTGAAAGAAATGACGCATTTATCAAAAAGAAAGAAAATAACATCAGAGCTGACCACTCAACGTTTTGTTTCTTCCTGTGACACATACAAACGGTTACATTACCTGTTGGAGTGGATTCACGTGTAATTGACACAAAGACACTTCACAAATAACGACATCTCTTCAAACGCATTTGTTTGGGTGACAAAGGAAAACAGTGACGCAGCAGGTAGAAAAGCTGATAGCGCTCACAGAACAAACCCAGATATTAGAAATATGACTGCGGTTGACGTTTTCCACTTTGTTATTCGTGTGTTACGATGTTATAAATCGTGGGGAAATATGTGCTGAATCACGGTGAACACTAAATTCTCCTATTTCTCATTCTTTCTCTCTCTCGCTCTCTCTCTCTCTCTCTCTCTCTTTCTCTCCTCTTCTCTCTGTCTGTCTCTTTTCTTTTTCTCCCTCTCTCCTCTCTTCCTCTCTTCTGTCCTTGCGGAAAATTGCATTCAAACCCCCAAAATTTGCACCAAGAATTGCAAAATTTGGATGTAAAAAGTGGTAAAAATGCACCAAAATTTGCAAAAATAGCTTTGTAACTTCATTACATTTAGTCTTTACCAGCAAATCGTATTGTTTACTACTGAAATGTTGCAAAAATGTAGAAATGGAACACACTTTCTTTGTTCCTTTTCACACAGTATGATGACACTGGCAAAAAAGGTGTAGTTTTTGGCCAAAATCAGCAAAATTTGCACCAAATTTGCAGAAAATGCCTAAATTTGCGGAAATTTGCGAAATTGCAACTAGGCATCGAAAACGCGGAAATTTGCGAGATAATTTGCGACCGCAATTTTCTGAGGGGACAGTCTCTTCCCTCTCGTTCATTGCTATCTCAAGATTTCAGAAGAGCAAATCCCTAGAAGTAACAATGCTGCTGGTATTGTGCGCGGGTAAGTTCAAATGACGGGCAACGTGTAGAGTTATTCGTGTGTTGTGATGTTATAAATCTTGGTAAAATATGTGCTGAATCACGGTGAACACTAAATTCTTCTATCACTCTTTCTCTCGGTTTCTCTCTCTCTCTCTCTCTCTCTCTCTCTCTCTCTCTGACCCTCTCTCACTCTCACACTCTCTCACTTTCTCTCTCTCTTTCTCTCTATTTCTCTCTCTCTCTCTCTCTCTCTCTATTTCTCTCTCTCTCTCTCTCTCTCTCTCTCTCTCTTATAGTGCATTGAAAAAGCCAAAGTTCAGTCTCCTCACTCTTCTGTCCTCACCCCTTCCCTCCTGACCCCTTTCCCCCTGACATCCCAAACATACCCTGTAGCAGTTCTGTACGACTAAATGGCCACAGTGGCCTTTGGAGGGGACTTGTGTATGTTCGCCATGTTACATAGGAAATTAGACCTTCGATACTTTCATGGAGTAAAGTGGACTGCAGGGCAAGACATCGGAATTATGGAGACTAGAAAAGGAAATGTTGACAGAATGTTGTGAAAAGTAAAGATGTGGTACAGAGGTGTTGCCTTGTGGACCACGGGACTCTTCTCCAGGATTTTGTGGTGAGAAGACTTCAGTGGGATGCCAGTTTCGGCAACGCAAAGTTACTTCTCGCCATTAGGACCTGCCTAATATTATTTTGTGGCACCTGGCCCAGTGTCTTTGCTGAATTAGCAAGAGTGTGGTAGGTAACTTATGTAACGTTGTAGTGCTGGTGCTGGAGCGATTCTCTTGTCCATCCGAGATTAAGAAAGTCATCTGACATTTTTTTTATTCTAATCTATAATAAAGACACTGAAGCGAATTCCGTTCTGTCAAACCTGTCTCATTCCGAGCCTATTTCTATATCTTACTGAGACATCTAGTCAATGCAAGTCGCAGCAGGCGGCGCCCTGGTCCCCATTCTTCCCCACGCCCCCCCCCTTTCCTGAGCTCTAAAGCCAAGTAATCGACTCATTTTCACTCGAATGCAGTGAGGATAGGGAGTTAGTGCCCTTTTCCAAGGTAAGGTGCCTGGCTCAGACTCAAACCCTTAACCCTCAGACTTTGACAGCCTTCAGAGTATGAGTACGACTCACTAGCCGGAGCCGCACGACCGCACTACTTCATTATTATTTCCCTGAAACCGCAGAAAAGCAACATTGTGACAGCTATCGTTGAACTGGTTCTACATTTTGGAACAGCGAAGAGAAAAAAAGAAAATACGTTACCACTGACAGGATATGGAAACAGCATAATTTAGGTTAAAAATATCTATTAAGCCCTTATTATTGCATTGTTACATGCGTTAGTACTATACAAAAAAATCTGTCCTTTGGACAGATTGCCTAGAATTGCATGCAGAGTAATGCCTTGACCTGCGATTTGTGGGAAATGCAGTCTTTATTTTGCCCAAAATTATNTATTAGAAATATGACTCTGCGGTTGACGTTTTCCACTTTGTTATTCGTGTGTTACGATGTTATAAATCTTGGTGAAATATGTGCTGAATCACGGTGAACACTAAATTCTCCTATTTCTCATTCTTTCTCTCTCTCTCTCTCTCTCTCTCTCTCTCTCTCTCTCTCTCTCTCTTTCTCTCCTCTTCTCTCTGTCTGTCTCTTTTCTTTTTCTCCCTCTCTCCTCTCTTCCTCTCTTCTGTCCTTGCGGAAAATTGCATGTCAAATTCCAAAAATTTGCACCAAGAATTGCAAAATTTGCATGTAAAAAGTGGTAAAAATGCACCAAAATTTGCAAAAATACCTTTGTAACTTCATTATATTTAGTCATTTACTAGCAAATCGCATTGTTTACCACTGAAATGTTGCAAAAATGTAGAAATGGAACACACTTTCTCTGTTCTCCGTATGGTGACACTGGCAAAAAAGGTGTAATTTTTGGCCCAAATCAGCAAAATTTGCACCAAATTTGCAGAAAATGCCTAAATGTGCGGAAATTTGCAAAATTGAAATTAGGCCTCAAAAAACGCGGAAATTTGCGATAATTTCGTCCGGTGCTATCTCAACATTTCAGGAGAGCAAATCCCTAGAAATGGCAATGCTGCTGGCATATAGCGGGTAAGTTCAAATGACGGGAAACGTGTAGAGTACAGGTCTGCACGATCACACAAGATTCTTGTCACAAATGTCACAATGGTCTGGACAACTAAATCCTATCATACAGAGAAGAAAATATGGTGCATTTAGTTGTGTAATGAGCTTAACAAAGCATTAGTGCATAAAAACAAAAGAGAATAATGTGAGTTTGGTTTGATCATCTGTATTTTTGGAAACAAAGTTGTTGTTTTTTTTTAACCGCATTCTCTCCGATACCGCATGGGCTGCGCTTACTGACAAGCCGCCATAATATAATAAATCAGCCACCTTAATGGAATAGATACATCAACCTCGTTCATAAAACATAATTCTGCTTCTGTCCTAGACAACCGCGATCTCTTTAAAAGAATCCGGTCTTATTATTGTTAGGGAAAGTCATTAATTTTTTTGTGTGGCTAGTGAGTTTTTGAAGATAAAAATGAACTCTGCAGGTATACTATTTTCGCTGCTCTTAATCTTGTTGTTGTGGCTATTGCTATTCTAATTGTTGTTGTTCTCTGTTGTCGTCGACGTCGTAGTCGCTGTTGTTGTTGTTGTTATTGTTGTTGTTGTTGTTGTTGTTAGTGGCGGTGGTGGTGATGGTATGATGATCATGATGATGATGATGTTGTCTTTAATTTTCATGTCGCATTTTTCTTTGGTTATTTCATTGGACAGATATAGATCAGGTTCCATTGTGTGTATGTCCTCACAGAACAATAATCGAGAACGCTCGTTCTAGTATTATATATATGACTTCCACCACTCTTCCCTCATGATAATCAGAAGTGGTTTGTCTTTTCTTGTTATTGTTGTTGTTGTTGTTGTTGTTGTTGTTGTTTATAATGGTGACGATGATGATGATAATGATGATGATGATGATGATGATGATGATTTTTGGTCTTAATTCTTTACTAGATTTTCAAAAAATTCCTTGAATTAATTTTTCTCAGTTTTAAATGATGATGATGATGATGATGGTCGCTGTTGTTTACACTGTACCCAACAATAAAGAAAAGCTGACAGTGTTCACAAAACAAACCCAGATATTAGAGATATGACTCGGCGGTTGACGTTTCAACTTTGTTATTCGTGTGTTGTGATGTTACAAATCTTGGGAAAATATGTGCTGAATCACGGTGAACACTAAATTCTTCTATCACTCTTTCTCTCGGTTTCTCTCTCTCTCTCTCTCTCTCTCTCTCTCTCTCTCTCTCTCTCTCTCTGACCCTCTCTCACTCTCACACTCTTCTCACTTTCTCTCTCTTTCTCTCTCTTTCTCTCTCTCTCTCTCTCTCTCTCTCTCTCTCTCTCTCTCTCTTTCTTTTATAGTGCATTGAAAAAGCAAAAGTTCAGTCTCCTCACTCTTCTGTCCTCACCCCTTCCCTCCTCACCATTTTCCCCTGACATCCCAAACATACCCTGCAGTAGTTCTGTACGACTAAATGACCACAGTGGCCTTTGGAGGGGACTTGTGTATGTTCGCCATGTTACACAGGAAATTCGACTTTCGATACTTTCATGGAGTAAAGTGGTACGGTGGACTGCAGGGCGAGACATCGGAATTATGGAGACTAGAAAAGGAATGTTGACAGAATGTTGTGAAAAGTAATGATGTGGTACAGAGGTGTTGTCTTGTGGACCACGGAACTCTTCTCCAGGATTTTGTGGTGAGAAGACTTCAGTGAGATGCCAGTGTTCGGCAACGCAAAGTTACTTCTCGCCATTAGGACCTGCCTAATATTATTTTGTGGCACCTGGCCCAGTGTCTTTGCTGAATTAGAAAGAGCGTGGGAAGTAACTTATGTGACTTTATAGTGCTGGTGCTGGAGCGATTCTCTTGTCCATCCGAGATTAAGAAAGACAGCTGACATTTTTTAATTCTAATCTATAACACAGACACTGAAGCGAATTCCGTTCTGTCTAACCTGTCTCATTCCGAGCCAATTTCTGTATCTTACTGAGACATCTAGTCAATGCAAGTCGCAGCAGGCGGCGCCCTGGTCCTCTTTCTTCCCCACGCCCCCCCCCTTTCCTGAGCTCTAAAGCCAAGTAATCGACTCATTTTCACTCGAATGCAGTGAGGATAGGGAGTTAGTGCCCTTTTCCAAGGTAAGGTGCCTGGCTCAGACTCGAACCTATAACCCTCAGACTTTGACAGCCTTCAGAGTATGAGTACGACTCACTAGCGGAGCCGCTTGACCGCACGACCGCACTACTCATATTTTCCCTGAAACCACAGAAAAGCAACATTAGGACGGCTATCGTCGAACTGGTTCTACATTTTGGAATAGCGAAGAGAAAAAAGAAAATACGTTACCACTGACAGGATATGGACACAGCATATGCTCCGTCCTCCTGACATAGAATAAGTCAGTATGAAACCCAGGAGATGCCAGCTGTAGTGCATGTACTATGACAGCCGATTGAGGGCATAGGCTATAAGCTGTAAGTTAGCGGGGAACTCACACCCAGGACTGGATTAACTATGGCTGTTGCTCCAGCTAGTCATGCCTTTTCAAAGACCTTTGCCCCCTCCCCACACTGTTTTTTTTCGTCAATGAGGGAAACCACAGTTTTGTTGCCCCCTCCTCCAACGATCCGCATCATGATAACCCCACCCTGCTCTTCTCATCCCCCTCTTTCACTCTATATTAGGACATCAAGAACTTGAGAAACAGGAACCAGACGGCGATAAATCAATCTTAGTAAGCTTATTATGCTTGTTGGGTATACGGGTATAGCTGCTCACAATTCAAACAATGATTACTTCCGTTTTCTACTTTTCTATTGTCAGTGGAATATGATTGGCTGATACGGCCTATTACACTAGCTTTTATTGGCTTATAGGCCTACATCTTTTAGTATTTACTTTCAGAAGCGAGATTTAATGACGCAATCACATTATAATTTTCATTTACATTTTACTTATACCAGAAATAAGCTTTACTGGAATAGACAAAGTCAGAAGAGTCTATTGCGGGGTTATAAAAATGTTCGAATTCTTGAGTAAAATATGATGTGGAAAATCACTGACTTGAGACCAGGGCATCAAATCCAGTATGCGGGTTGTTTGAATAATGCTATAATGTAGACGGGATTATTTTCATTGTATATAGGCCATCTATTTTTCAGTTTCATGTTTGCTCATTTGTACTTACAGTACCTGAGCTAAATAAACTTATTGTATTGTATTGTATTGTATTGTATTGAATTCTTAAGGTTGGAGGACTTGTATTTCTTATTGAAACCAGGTAGTAAAGTAGCCTTCTCCTTAGGTCGTGGGTCTAGGAGACCCAGTGACAGTTAAAAAAATGCTTCTGATTATCTTATATTTGAAATCTTGTCTTGAAATTCCAGGTATTCCTCAATTACATCACTTCTCATTTTTTAACAATTTCAAAATTGTAAAAAGTGCACGCATGCGCTCACAGATGCACGCTCATATCTACTATTAAGGGAGAAGAATTTGAACCCGGTCTTCTGATATTATCTGGAAAGTATGCCACTAGAGACTTTACCAGATTATTGTGAAAGATCACTTTTGAGGAAAAAAGGTCGAAATTAACTTAACACTAGAAAATTTTCTGTCCCTACCGGGGATCGAACCCAGGGTCTTTCTGCTTGTCAGGCTGAACGTGCTGCCACTACACCACAGTGACGCTAACTTCACAGCAATATAAAACTTAAATGCCTACATCCTGAAAATTATTTCCTAACATTCATGTTAAGCCTAGTATTTACTTGTGACCATGACACCCTTCCCTGGACATCTGCACACACACACACACACACACACACACACACACACACACACACACACACACACACACACACACACACACACACACACACACACACACACACACANCATGGGTAGGATTGCTTAATGCTAATTGCATGTTCTGATACCTCTTGTCGAGGCAGCTTGGGCACTAAGTGACACGGCCATTGCACTCGCAGTGACCTTTGGCTTTTGACTGAAATACGTAGACTTGACATCCGACCATGTGCTTCATGTGAACACACACACACACACACACACACACACACACACACACACACACACACACACACATGACTTCACATTTACGCCTTAAGACTACATTTTAAGCTGTAAACATGGGTAGGATTGCTTAATGCCAATTGCATGTTCTGATACCTCTTGTCGAGGCAGCTTGGGCACTAAGTGACACGGCCATTGCACTCGCAGTGACCTTTGGCTTTTGACTGAAATACATAGACTTGACTTCCGACCATGTGCTTCATGTGAAATCTTGGTGGCGCAACAAAGGGATATAATTTCGTGGGGGAGGAATGGAGTCACTGTTGTTTTTGAGGCGGGAGGAGTCAGTGGTACCCTCATAAATGCCAAGTATAATATTAGCCATGGGAAGCAGATGAGGCTCGGATGGGGAAAGGATTCTGTTACAGAGCAT
Organism: Ellobium chinense; assembly: GCA_033807755.1. NCBI lineage: Eukaryota > Metazoa > Mollusca > Gastropoda > Ellobiida > Ellobiidae > Ellobium > Ellobium chinense. The sequence continues at coordinate 2,236,983 of JAWQUT010000058.1, forward strand.
GTTCTTCGTCTCTTCCAAAACGGAAAGAAAAAAAAAGACCAAGTCTCAACCCATGAGATTCCGCAAACCTGTCATGATGTGACTGTGTGCGTTTACGGTGGTACAGATTACGAGGTGAGGATGAAGACTAAGGGCACGAATTCACCCGGATCTGAACAGGGAACGAGACGACAACGCGGGGCGAAGGGCAGAAGTGAATGGTCTGATCAATGTGATCAATGTAATAATCACTTATTAGCACTTGAAAATCAACAGAGGAAGAAAAATACCACCAACAGCACCAGCACCACCATGGGCAACAACAAACCACGACATAACAAACAAAAACTGTCGATTTGCCGGCAACTCTTACCTTGTAAGTGACATTAGAGAAAATCTCTAGAATGGCCTCCCTCCCCACACAACAAAAAAAAATTGTGTTAAGGGGAGACATTTAATCTGGTGTCAAGTAATTGGTGCCATCGCAAATGACAGTTGCCCTATGATCATCATCCTTGCAGGAGAAAAATGCACCATTCAGCACTTTGGTGAGCAATTCTCAAAGAAATCCAATGCGCTCATGGGCAAAACTGCACACCATGTTATGTGCATTATAGTCTCTAGAAAAGGGTAGTGCTTTAGTAGCGAGATAAGGGAAGAAAAAGGGTTCCAGATATTGTCTAAGGGCGCTTTCTGTTCGATTACTCTACGTTTTCACTTATCTAAGTAGACCTTTACTTTGGGTGACTTCCAGGATTTTATCAAATGGTCTTAAACTGTAAACCAAGATAACGAAACTCAACGGAACCCTGCGAAATCCTTGAGAAGCACGTGTGGTCGTAGAGCAGCCAGGGCTAAAGACAGTGGGCGCAGGGCCATTAAGCAATTTTCCCAGCTGTCTCATACTCCTTGCATCCCCGAACTAGTATCAGTTCAACGGGTCATTTTCCTCAGATGTAAAGACCGGTAAAGCTCGAAACAGAGTCCGGACGAAAAGGCCTTCTGCTCTTTTCTGCTGTTTGACTTTGTTGGTCTGAGAACCAATTATGAACATGTTACTAAACTGCGAAGGTTTGCGCTTGCACAGTATGCATACTGCATATTCTCCGGGATATCATAAACAATTTTCCAACAAAGTGATGCCACTAGAATTACAACATCAGGAATGTCTTGAAATTAAGAGAGAGAAAGGACAAAATACTCTGCACACAAGTTACCGTCGCCAGGCGGTGGTCGCATTTATTGCTCTTTACACAATACTAATTTCAAAAGGCTGATTTGCATTTCTCCGTCAAATGTGGGCGCTAAATTTAGCATGATAAAACTAAGTGCCTCTGGGAACCCTAGAGTTGAATTTTATTACATGAAATTATGAATGAAATATACTATTGATATTTAAAGTTACAATGGACATAGAGTACGTGAAATGAACCTGTTCATTTGGAGTGCCACCTAGTGGAATCAAGGAAGTTGATTTCAGGAAAATGGTCCATTCACTGAAGTCAGTAAAGAGTTTGAGTGCACTCCCTCTTATAACTAAGTTTAAACTAGACTACAGCTTAGAGCTCGTACTGTGAGATGCTGGAATCTGTGTGTTTGAGGATGTCCTAATGACTAATGTGATGTTTACCAATGCGGTCCTAATTTCCATGGGCGTATTCTGGTTCAGAAATTTGGTATGTGGGGGCGGGGAGGGGGACTAGGAGAGGGTGCGAACACAAGGTAAGATGAGGGAATGACTACTTTTCGCCATTTCAAGTTTCATATGTTTGTTCATTTCTTTTTGGAAGTGAGGGAATATCTTGATATAGTCTGTAAGGTTGGGTTTCACCATGATCTACGCCTTTGTTCACAGTACAGGTATGTTTAAAATGGTCAAAATCGCCTTAAGGTGTATGGTCAGCGCCAGATTTACCATTACGTTTTTACCCTCTCCATGACACCGCTTGACTCATTTCCAAGTCTAAGAGAAATAATGTTAATGAGAACACTGTAACAGGGATAGAGGCTAAATATGTCTCGGGTGAAAGGTAAGTCCATTTTGCTTTTGCTCTTGCTTCAGATTCAGTTTCATGATACATTTGTACAGAAAGTCGATGTTGCGTGGGAGGTGGGGAGGGGGC
>JAWQUT010000058.1:2243716-2258376 GCA_033807755.1 Ellobium chinense
AATAAACCTTGTTAAACCTTGTAAAGACTGCTAGTGTTGAGAGAGAATAAAACTAAAAGCACGGAGAGGGGGTGGAGGGCCAAAATGATGAGCCTGACAGTGAAATTGACGATAAAAAGATTTTCTAAAACACAAACAATGTATTATGTTGTTAACGTAGATTGGATGGGATGATGTGTACAAACGATAAAAAAGCGCAGCAGAAACTGCATAGCAGTGGTTGACCTTTCAGCTTTGTTACCATGCTTAAAACACCAAAGCATATTGGAGGTTTAAATATGAACCCTGCGATAGCAAACAATTCATTGTTCTTTAGCTGTCATAACGTCACGCTGATTCCACATTCGCCTAAGCCAGTTTGGTGGGGTTTTTTTTTGTGATCTGAGTTGTTTATAATACTAGGATCGTCTGTTTTTCGTCTTTTCCCTATTAAAACAAATTTAGAGTTTTGATTCGCTATTATATCCCAATTTTACAAGCTAAACCACATCTACCTTATTGTTTCGCTTTCAGCAACAAGTTGAGAGCGCTCAGTTTCTCAAAATCTCAACAAAAAATGAGTTAGGTGAATATGGAATGAACGTGTCGAAACGCCTAATCCAGTTGACTCCAATTTATGCCTTCCATATCTTGCCATACATCTAACAGGAAGGAAAGCTTACCCACTGGACATTCAGAGCAGAATGTGCTGCAGAAGTGATATCCGAAAGTTCGCTCAGAGATCACGTGACCTCGGCATTCAGTACATTGGCCTCTGCTGCGGAACAAGCTCAACATTTATAAGGGAAATAGCCGATGTCTACAGCAGAAATCCTGCATGGTGAAAACCCTGAACAGCTGGAAGACTTTAGAAACAACATCCAGCATATTTTTTGACAGCTGGGAGACTTGAGAACAACATCCAGCATATTTTTTGACAGCTGGAAGACTTTAGAAACAACATCCAGCATATTTTTTGACAGCTGGAAGACTTGAGAAACAACACCCAGCATATTTTTTGACAGCTGGAAGACTTGAGAAACAACATCCAGCATATTTTTTGACAGCTAGAAGACTTGAGAAAGAACATCCAGCATATTTTTTTTGTAGGGGGGGGGGGGNGGGGGGGGGGGGTTAATTTTGTTTTTAGTTCGGTGACTGTTAGCAAACACATAACATTTGACCGATGACATGTAAGAAACGATTAAATAATGGGAGTAACCTCATAAGGGACTGTTTTTGTGTGTGTGTGTGTGTGTGTGTGTGTGTGTGTGTGTGTGTGTGTGTGTGTGTGTTTAACATACATTTCCTTCCACATCTATCATACTTGTTGCTGTTGTGGTCATTATTGTTTGTAGTTGCAGTTGCTGCTGTTATTATTTTGCTCACACTAATGTAGCGAATCTTCTTACATCTTATTATGGCCATAACACGCACAAGGCACCACCACCCCCCTTTTCTCTCAATTAAAGGGCACTCGCTGAGCATGTGGCATATAAGCCTACGACATCAAAACGCTCTTCAGCGGAAAAAACATGTAAATGCGCCCTCGTATAATCAGGAGAGAGAATCTGAGAAACCTCGTACAACTTTATTTGCGAGAGGGGAAGGCGGGGAAGAGATATTAATGTATCATGTAGAAGCATTTACTCTGTGTGTGTGTGTGTGTGTGTGTGTGTGTGTGTGTGTGTGTGTGTATGTGTGTGTGTGTGTGTGTGTGTGTGTGAATGTGTGTGTGTGTGTGTGTGTATGTATGAGTGTGTGTGTTTGTGTTTGGTGTGTGTTTGTGTGTTTGGTAAGTGTGTGTGAGTATATATGAGTGTTTGTTTGTTTGTTTGTTTACTTGATTGTTTGAGTGTTTGTTTGCTTTATCCCTTATATCTCTAAAATTTGTAAATGGATCAGAGTACTTTTTCTACTGATCACAAAGCACCAATATCATTAGATCTAGTCTAGCTTATGTACACATCCAAGCTCTTGGTTTATCTTCATATGAGACTTTACCCAGTAGAGGGAATAAAAAGACAACATATATCTAAATACCTTGAAAATTCAAATATATTACTGTGCTTACAAAATTCATTTGCCTAATCTGTCGGAGCTACACTTTTAATGCTCACATGGATATAATCGGTCACTTCCCTGATATTAACTCCCTTGAACCCATTTTACGTGGCGCTCCAAATATTCAGAAATACTTCACGTTTTTCACTTTATGTCCTTTGTAACTATAAATATTACCAGCATATTTATTTCATAATTCCAAGCAACAAAATTCAACGCTAGGATCCCCAGAGATACTTAACCTTATCGTGTGATATTTGGCAACCCGCATCTGGCGGAAAAGTGCAAATCACTAGTGTGCGTAAAGAGCAATAGATACGACCATCGGCTGGCGACGCTAACTTGCGTACGGGATAGTTTGTTCTTTATATTTGTTAATATCACGAGATTATAGTTTAATTTGCATTATTTTGAAGGTGGTAGAAAATTGTTTGTGATATATTACGACGGTATTCATGTGCAAGCATACGCCTCTACAGTTAATACTATGATCACAACTGGTTCTCAGATTTACACAGCCAAATAGCAGACAACCCAGAGACCTTTTCGCCCAGAGTGTGCTTCGAGAGATACTGTTCATTACATTTGAAGAAAGTGACCCATTTTTTGGTGTCAGATGATATAGCTGGCCTATGTAATTCTCATGCACTATGCCTGAACTTTATGTTCACAGTTGTTATGGCTAAGAAAGTTCATTTTGAGGGTACCATGCTTCTACCGGTCAGAGAAATTATTAGGCCTGTAGCCTGTGTGAGATTAGTCTTCTCTGACTACGTAGACCCCTATACTCATTCCAATGGCTCGGGAGATGGGGAGTTCAAATACGTGTACTTTAGGAAAATATATTTTTATCCTTTTTACATCACAAGAGCTGCATTTAATTCAAACAACATTTTAGGGCGAATTACAAATAATATTTAAGATACCAAGATCCTTCACTGACCTTTCATGTTTGTTAGTACCATTTGCGGATGAAGTAGCATTTTGTTAAAAGCGACTAGCCATTCGCTGGAAGTGGCAGTACAATCTGCATCCCACCTCTTTTCTTATGGTCCTACGAAGATTATTATGTAGGTTACTGGCCTGTAATTCTACTTTTACCATTGGGTCGTACAACTTAGGGGTTATATTTCATCTCCTCTTTTCCCTCCATTAGCATGCCCTGCTTCCAGTGATAAGGGCTCCAGGGAGCAAATTTTGATTTAATAGGAAACTGTGTCCATTTGCTTTATTTTGCCAGGCACCACCGCACCATTTAGCCCAGGGCTGGAACTGTCAGGTCAAGGGTGTGCTCAAGAGAAGGTTTAGGGGTTTGGCGTTGACTAGTGAAAAGGGCAGGGCCTGTTTACAAATAGCTACCAGGCTCAAAATTTCAATGGGCTCGCTAGGGTTAGGTCAATCTTAAAATTTAGGCCTTACAATGAGCTTAAATCTGATATGGGTCTGGGTGAAAGCTAAAACTTNTCTACTTTCACCATTGGGTCGTACAGCTTAGGGGTTATATTTCATCTCCTCTTTTCCCTCTATTAGCATGCCCTGCTTCCAGTGATAAGGGCTCCAGGGAGCAAATTTTGATTTAACCCTCTAGGCCCCAGTGTATCAAATATGATACATCGTGTTTAGAGACCCCTAAAGTCCACAATAAATGCTTTAACTAGTTTGTTTCCTTGCTATTGTGCTTCATCTCCCTTTGACTGATTTTGACAAACCACCAGAACGGCTGTGGAATCTTTTTATATAATTGTCTTTAGTTAGGTCAATGGGTCTTTGGGCTGTAAGTTTCAGAATTTTTGGACTACTAGAAATGATAGCGGGTTCTAGAGGGTTAATAGGAAACTGTGTCCATTTTGCATTATTTTGCCAGGCACTATTTAGCCCAGGGCTGGAACTGTCAGGTCAAGGGTGTGCTCAAGAGAAGGTTTAGGGGTTTGGCGGTGACCAGTGAAAAGGTTTACAAATAGCTACCAGGCTCAAAATTTCAATGGGCTCGCTAGGGTTAGGTCAATCTTAAAATTTAGGCCTTACAATGAGCTTAAATCTGATATGGGTCTGGGTGAAAGCTAAAACTTTGAGTTCAGAGGGCAGCTCAAAATGCTAATACAGCCCGTAGAGGAAAAAAGGTTCCAATCCCGTTACAGGCCTGTAACCTTATGTAATTCAGGTTTTGCTATTTTTTGGAGCGCTATCCCTTGGATTTTGTGGTTCAATCCAACCTGTAACCAGCAGCTGAAAAGTCTGTTTGGGTCAGGGGTGAACACTTGGCTCACACGAGGAAGCTAAAAAACTACTCAGGAAGAAGGTATTTAATGTTTAAATTGCTGTAGAGTTGGCGTGCTTGTGGTGTAGTAGTAGCACGTTCAGACTTGCAAGCTGGGAGATCCTGGGTTCAAACCCTGGTAGGGACAGGAAATTTTCAAGTGTTGGGATTTTCTCGGCCTTTCTTCTCAAAATCGATCCTTCACACTCACAGTAATTTGATGAAATTGAGTGATAATGATGATGTTGATAACCAACACATGACGATTAATGGTAATGGCTATTGTAAATGGAACTGCATCTCGTTATTATGAATGATTTGCGATGATGATAATGTTTCAGTTTCATTTTGTTTAATTAGGTCGCAGCCAACCACATAACAATAATTATATTAATATGTATAATTCAGGTAGTAGAGTGGAGATAATAATGCGTCGGATGAGTTGTGGGGTTATTCATGTGCATAACATAGGTCATGTTGATTGCATTGGAATATCACACCAGAGAGGAAGATGCTCATCAGAATAATAATAATACTAATAATAATGCGGTTTATAAGTTTCGTATCCAGGCTAATGCCTGCTCACGCAACTTCACACTATTATTACCCCAGCAAGTCGGATCACTCAAGGACTTTTTCAAGTCTCTTGAGAACATACAGTACCACTGCCATCTACAGGCGCTGATAACAAGCGATCTATCTTCCACTACCCATACCTATAGCTCCACTACCATTCTTGCTAGATACCCATTTTGCAGACGGATGGATTAAGGAAAATATGAATGAAATACTTTCCCAAGGCACTAACAACATGACTGTGGTAGGGAATTGAACCCACGACCTTGTGATCTTGAGTCCAAGCAAGGCTAATCATACACATTAAACGATGATGGCGTTGATAGTGATACTCACACCGTTAAATATAAAGTACAGGTGACTGAGATACGTCCTTTTTATTGATATATTGATACTGAGTAGACTGGCGAATCCGGGGGAGAGGGGGATCCTCTCGTGATTCTCTCCGCGCCCCCACTCCCACCCACTCCTCCCCAATAGACACACACACACACACACATGCACGCATACACACACACACACACACACACANACACATGCACACACATGCACGCATACACACACATGCACACACACATACACATGCATGCACACACACACACACACACACACACACACACACACACACACACACGGAATTTTCTACAATTAGTGCTCTTAATATTACTTAAAAGTTCATTTTACATTTACTTGTTGGTAATTCATTGGTAGAACTCCCAATATGTATAGAAAAATACCTTCAAATACAATGCATGCTAAACAATGACGTGTACACACACATACTTGCACGCCACTCCTTATTTTGGGGAAATATCAGCAAAGATTGTAAAGTAACAAGACAGGACACCCGTGTCCACGACCTAGTTTTGGAGTCCCTGGCAGAGGGCTAATAAACCGCTTAATCTTGACTTATGCATGTAGGCCTGACCTCCCTAGAAACAGCTTATCTATAGTAGGTAAATTTACAAATCAAACTTTGACGATATTACGAGCTGCCTGCCGAAGTGAGCGCAATCACAAGCAACTTACAAACGAAACTGAGTAAGGCCTACCGTCTACAGAGACTCTTTATTTTATCACTAGCATCTCTGAAAATTTGCTCGACAAGGCATGTTACGCATAATGGTTCCTCCTCATGTCCCTGTACTCCACCCCTCTCCCCCCCCCAACCCCCACCCGCTCCACAACTCTCTTTCTATTCCTTATTAAGTAGCATTGAGCTAGGCATAAGACTAAGAGAAACTCAAAGGCGGGCAGCCAGGAAAACAGTCAGGAAAACATTCATCCTCTTCTATCACATTCGTCAGGCAGGTGTTATTGATATGCTCGTGATACATACATATTACAGGCCTGCTCGACACTATGATTTGGGGGTAATGTTACGGCCTATATTGAACTGTACACTCACGTTAATATGTCTGCAATGTTCATTCGCGATACCATCATAAGATATTAATTTAAATGGCACGCTTATTTATGACAATAATTCACTGTAAAGATGTGTACGATTAAAAGTATGTTTAAACTGGCCTAATATAAGTATTTTCTAGCTTATCTTCTGCTTTCCCATGTCGGAGGCTTGACTTTCCCTGTGAGCAACACTTCGCGATGCCAACACTCCTCCAAGTCTTGTTACCTATGTGCTTAAGTAGGATTTATTTTAATTACCTCTATATGCTTAACCTTTTTTTTTTTTTGGGAACAACAGGTTAGTCCAAGGCTCTCTGACTTCGAATCAGATCTCTAGTGTAGATCTGGATTTACAGCTAAATCTAAGCGCACAAGTTGAGCTGAAAAGAAAACTCAAATTAAAAACAAACGTTTTTTTCAGACTTTTCTACATTTTGTTTTCCCAAAAACCAATCAGCGATAGGTGAGGATTTAATTCTGAGTCGGAGTCCATTCGCCAGTATAGTGTATACCCTGTGAAAACCTTGTTTACCTCCCCTCCACAAGGTGGTGCTAGGTGATAGTGTGAAATCTCTCTAGACAGAGTGTCCCATCTTGTTATTCACTATTTTTTTTTTTTATATCAGGCAGGTGTGACTGTCCTGAAATGTCCAGCCTACGCAGAATAAGCTAAACGTGCTCCATGTGTGTATCGTTACCGAAAACTGTGAATGTTGGCCTAATGACGACACCAAGACTCATTATAAAAAATCAGAATGCATTGTGCATGCGGCGCCATGGTGTCCATTACTCTCTTGAAAAACAGATGTCACAATGATAACTTCAGCGGCGTAGTTTGAGTAGGGACGGGGGAGAATTTAACCATCTGGGATTACCCTATGTCATAGTGTCTTCCTTCTGCCTCTATATCGTGTGTGACGTTGTGGCGAATCCCACAAACACCTAGGCTAACTTGAAAAACGTACTGAAAGACTGAAAGATTTACACAATTAAAAGCAGTTTGATGAAGACAGATGGAAAACGAAAAAGAGACCACGAGTCTCTCAATTCGAGCGGAACCCTGTTAACACAATCATTGCATAACAAAATCTGTATCAGCATACTCATGTCGCATGAAATTGACTTCTTAAACATTTTGAAATTTTCCACCGATCTCATGGAATTCTAGTTGATAGGTTTTACTTATATTGAGTACGAGTATCTCAATCAAGGAAGTTCAGCAGAATCTCGATATAGAGTATGCCCTGATAAGGACAAACAGTTTACTTAACATTGAAGTATACTTAATAATAATACTAATAATAATAGGTTCACCTTACTCAGGAAATGACAGAATAATGATTTATCTGTGTATGTGTGTACTTAGTAAATGAGTACGTAAAATCGAGATTCCAGACTGCGTCTGTATGTGTTTTGTCAACAGGACAACTAGAATAGTGTATGTCAGTCAGTCTCGATAAGATTTTGTGGAAACCTTGAATCGCGCCTGATTATCTAGAGTTACACGAAGAAAACCTGCCTCGGGCCGCTAGATGATACAGCGAAAATACAGCCTTAACTTTTTTAGCCACTCTTATGATGGTGTTTGTTTGTTTGTTCGTTTGTTTGTTTGCTTGTTGTTTGTTTGTTTGTTTGTTTGTTTATGTGCCTGTTTGTTTGTTCTGATATTAGTCTCGAGATGATGTGGTATCGCATTTGCTCGACAAATACAAGTAATGTTGTCACCCTCCTTTCAAAATAAGTGGACACGCCCTTGTACTTTGTAGATGTCAGACAGGCTTTCGCCAGTGATTTTCTAGGACATCGTCACTCAGAGAAGTCAAACTCAAGTTTAAATTTCCTGAGGAGTCTCATTGACTGGCAGGCCTTTTCTCGTATTAAGGACTTGCTGATTGCACTGATAAAGTGAACATTTGGCTCCCTGTATCAGGAAGTATTATACAACGCCGTAAATAATCAAGAAGGAGGTAGGATATTAAAAAAATATATACAAATGTTTAATTGTGGAGTAGACAGAGACAGGGGCGTAGCGTCCGTGTAATCTAGGAACCAAAGATTACCATTGTCTAATACCATTCAATTAATCTTTCAATTGTTTCTAAAATGTTCATATATCATCTTTGTCCTATTTCATTAGCCGTTTACAAGCATTGTCTGTACAACTTTGTCAGTGTTAGACAGTTTTCTTCGCCATAATCTGAAGCATTGTTTCACAAATTCAGCGCTCCTATTTCTAGGGTGGATTGCATTTACAGGCAATGTAAAGAGAGAAACTTTTCTTTAAAATAGCCAATAATCTGCGAGAAAAAGTTGCTTATCCGCTAGTCTGACGGTGGCTTTTGTTTCTTTTTAGGCAAGATCCTTTCAGCGCAGACTTCTCGAGCTTCTTTTTTATCTTTCTGCGACGAGGGGTCGGTTGTTTAGACCTACTAGGGTTATCAGATTTGGTTCTTTTGGAGCCGAATAACAAATTTTTGACTTTTTAAAACCCATTGACTCCGAATACCTGACTGACTATTTGGTTCTTTGTTAGTTCCAACGGAGTTAAGTCAGAACTGATTATTTTCTTCAATAAAAAGTGATTATACTGCTCTCAAACTGTTTGGTGTTTCAAGTGATTGGGATTCTGTCACAATTCCCGTTGACCACGAATCAATGAACGATGAGTATTACTCAGTATGCTCCGGTCCCATGGTCTTCAGGTGTATTTTACTAAGCTGTACTATATACTAAGGAGAACCTCCTATATTAAGTTATTAAGTATGAATTTCACTTATTCCGTTTCGGTATTACTTCATCATTTCATTATTCAGATGTTCCTGCATATTATGGGCATCTCAGTAATAAGTATACCTTTTCCATTTACGAAGAGCATACATAATTATTATTTAGGTTTCATTGTGTGCCAAATTTTACTCATAAATTCGAAAACCTCACAAACTCACAAACCCAAAATTATGAGTACGAATTGTGATGTCATAGTGATATTCTCTGAAGCAAAGTTCTGCAAGTTTCGCCATCAGAACTTATATCATGGGCAACAGATTTAACAGATCTGATGTTTTTGAAACAGACTCTAGCATGTCTGGATAGCTTAAATCGGAAGTAGAGAATGTGACCTCTTGCCTGCCTTACTTCAAATGGCTACATAAAGGTTCAAGTGGATGTGTTGTATATGACCATGAAATGTTCACCATGAATTGTTCAACGTAGAAAAAAAAATAGTGAGGCTAAAAAGTACCTGTGGAATATTTTGACAGGACAACAAATTGTGTAAAGAAATCTCCTGAGTTGTTCTCACAAGTCAAGGCCTATCAACTCTTTGGTTTGTGGGTTCGGCTCTAGGGTAGGGTAGTATACCCTTAGTGTCATTAAGAAAGATACTTAACTCCCTTTCCGACTCGGATGTAAATGACTACCAGGCTTCAGAATAGGTAGGTGGTGAGGGCCCGGAGGTGAAGGAAGACCAGAACGCTGCACTGTGGCGATTAAAATGACTTTGTGATGTATTTCATTTGTAATATTGCATATATGCGTACATAATAAGTATTGTTGTATGTATATATATATATATATATATATATAATGATCTCCTTCCTCTTGCTCCATCTAAACGGATAGTGAGAAGGGCAGCGGTCTTAAAACTGATGTCCTTTAAACAAAGTAAATTAAAGCTGTATTCATCAGGTAGAAATAAAAGAGAGGAATAGACATGCACTGAGATGTATGCATTGACTGGAGATTTTCTCATTGCAAGACCATACAAATATCGAAAGAGGCCTTTCCTTCATAATCACAAATTAAATAGTAATAGTACTACTACTACTAATAATAATAATCATACAGTACTGATGTTAAAACCCCTCAAATGTTTTTAGCCTCAGAAACCCCCATCTTAAGAGATCTGCCTGAGGAGTATAGTTATCATCAGCCCACCCCCACCGCCCTTAGACATCAATAGCCACTTCCCACAGACCTGAGAAAGTGACACGACAGAGAAGGTTCTCTCTCTCTCTCTTTTTTTTTCTCTCTCTCTCTCTTTCATTCTCTTTCTCTCTCTCTTTCTCTCCACAACCAGGATGGCCTCCCACTCGATCCGCCATCTACATATTATACAGCGTCAGTACGAGTTTTGTAAAGACAACCGAGCGGTGATGTGTCATACAAATTTCCTAAGTAAGTCACGCTTTCACTCTCGCTCTTGACTACATCCTGGTTTATTTTCGTTTATTGTAGCGACTAGGATGTATTATCACACTTGTTTCACTGCTTGACGTGGTGTGTCATGTTTGCTGTCTGTGTGTTATGCCAGATCTAGCAGTCTTATTCAGTATGTTGAGACATTTCTTACTACCGTGTAATAATGTAATGAATATTTGCTCTCATTTGAAACACTAGTGACTTTAATGACACTGCACATCAGAATTTTGATACACTAACATAAGTACACCGACAAATAGAACTTCATGACTTCGAAATTTCATGAGACCATTCCATAATTTCGAAGTTGTGATGTGAATGAGTAACATCCGATAACATAATTATATTATTTATATAAAAACAAAGCCTGGACTATTATAGCATCACACCGGGAAAGTGATTTCTTCGTGCATTGAAGTTCGAGGTAATTTGTTCCTATATTTGTTGTTGGACAGGCATACACAATAATATGACGGTGTACTTTGTACAAATAAAGTAAAGTCTAATGTTTTTACATGATTTTGACTATTGTGGCTGTTAATGTAGCCTACACATTTATTTATCTAAAGTAGGCCTACTGTTACACTACATGAAAACAATTCTGTAGCTTCATTAAAGCATATCCTTCATCTTGAAGAAGACCCATTAGGAACTGTGTGGAAAACTTGTTAAGGTAAACATTCATGCTCAAAGAACATGTTATTTGTTCTAATGTATGTCTATATATCACTTTGTAGTTTGTGCTTTTTTTTCTGCCAATAAATCTTGTCAAACCTCGTTACACTTGTAACCGTTGATGTCACACCTATCTAAACTGTTCAGCGTTTCATCAAATAACGGAATCCTTTAACTAGAATAGTTAAACTAGAGTTCAGTACAGCGTCTCCGCACTGTCACCTGCTATAACCAGTGGTTATATTTGTAACCGGGTGGCAAAGTTCTATATTCATTAAGAGAGAGGAATGGGAGCCCAGTCTGATAAGTTTTTGGATGTTGTTACACATTATTTAGGGAAGTGTGTCACCAGAGATTTTACCAAAGTACTATGAAGGATCAATTTTGAGAGAAAATGCCCCCAAAAATTACACTAGAAAATGTTCTGTCCCTACCTGGAATCGAACGCAGGGTCTCTCAGCTTGTAAATCTAAACGTGCTAACACTACAGGGACGCTAACTTCACAGCAATTTAATTCTTAAAAACCTACTACCTGAATAATATGTTCCTTAAGTTTCACGTGTGAACTTTGTATACTTCGACTTGAATTGAAGTCTTTTTGAGTATGATGTGAGCGCTATAGCAATGAGCGGAGTCCGCTGTCAGTGACGTTGAAAAGACCTAAATCGTAGCCCTCATTACATTCGACGCGGGTTTATTACCATAAACTGTTCACGTAAAAATTGTATAAGGGGAAGTAGGGCCTTTCCCTTGTAGATACTAGTGCATCACTTGTTGCACACTGCCCTTTTTCAGTTCACTATATAGGCCTATTGAGGGTTGTTGTAACGAGTAAAAAGTAACGCCGCTACGAGTACTCGTTACAGTTTTCGAATTCCAATTACCTACTCGTTACAAGCTAAAGTAACGAAAAAGTACTCAGTAACGAAGTTTTGTGTAACAAATTTACAATTACTCGGTACCTTTCCATTACTTTTGTGTGTGTGTGCGCGCGTGTGTGTGTGCGTACGTGCGTGCGTGCGTGCGTGCGTGCGTGGTCACGCGCTTGCTTGACGGCCCGAATTTATTGGATTTTTGGGGAGAACAAAAAAAAATCAAAGCAAGCCACACCGATGTCGGGCGTAAGCTACTTCGTCAGACCACGTTACCTGTGCAAAACTAAACGGTCATGAAGATCGTGGTGTCCACGTAGCAATTACAATAATAATAACAATAATTTTATTAAGCTCAAACAGCCTCTGCTTTATATGAGCAAACAGAACAGTAACAATTGTAAACAGTATGTTCACACTGTCACCCATACCTGATTACCGACAGCCACTCGTATATTATAATAATAACTCTCACTCAACTATGCAGTCGCGCGCACACACACACACACACACACGCACACACACACACACACACACACACACACACACACACACACACACACACACACACACACACACACACACACACANCACACACACACACACACACACACACACACACACACACACACTAACACACATGCTCACCCACACAGTTAATGAAATGTACATTTTGAGAAGCATACTGGTGGCATGAGGGCACTGCTATTTGAAGAAAAGAGGTCTTATTTACCATATAGAATGCAATAAAGCAATAATCTAGCAATTCAGGATTTTACAGTGCTTAAAATAATCCTTATAAATTTACTCAATTTTTTTCAAGCAATCTCGATGCTGTGTATTAATCAACTCCTTATATTCAATCATACTCAGACGAGTTCGATAATGTGAGGCACATACAATTTCCTTTCCCTGTTAAAACATGGACAATTCAATATGTAGTGGTATTCATCCTCTATGTCTTGGAAGCATTTTTGACAAATTCTATCTTTATAATCGATATCCCTATATCTCCCCGTTTCAATAGGTAAGCTGTGATTACTGGTGCGGTATTTAATAATATTATTATAAAGTTCTGGTGGGTCTAGCAAATTCAGACAGCCTTCTTGTTTCCACAATGTTTTACGTACTATGTAATAATTATTTTTCCCATTATTGCTGTTACTCGCGTCTGCTCTACATTTCTGGATATTCTGGTCTGCTATTCTGTCATTCATTTGCTTGCCCTTAGATGTAAATATGTTTTCTTGAATGATCTACATATAATTAAAGCCACTGTCTTGCAGAAATCTATGTATATAATTAATTCAGCCATTTAGAGTTATTATTATTGAGCATGATTCCTTCTCTATACATTAGTCTATACAATAAATAAGAAAGTTTCTTCTTTCGACCTGTTATTATTTTCCCCAAAAAGATATCATTCTTTTCTTGATTTCGCAAATAAGAGGTAGNGTCCTGATCATATTTTTGCCTAATTTTGCGAGAGCAAGTTTGTTAAATAACAGAGGTCTCCGTATGCTTGGAAAGCTTTTTTCAGGTCAATAAACGCAGCAAAATTTTTTTTCTCTGTTTCATTAGATTTGTCAACGTGTATAAAATAAATACTCCATCCAGAGTTGAATAACCGTCCTTAAATCCAAGCTGTTATTCACCTATGACATTGTTTTCACTGGTATGCTTGCAAAGTCGTAAGTTCAAGACAGACGTGAAAAGTTTGCCAAGGCAACTGAGAATTGTTATTGGCCTGTAGTTATCAGGGTTTGTTTTATCACCTTTACTTTTAGATATTGGTTTTATGATACCTGTCGTCCACGATTCTGGAACAATGATATAGACCAAATTGAAAAGTGTAATATATGGTGGGATCATCACATCCTTGGTCGATTTAATATATTCATTTGTTATCTCGTCAATTCCTGCTGCTTTATTGTTCTTTAATTTTTGTATACACGCNCAGGGCTGGACGTGTAGTCCAAGCCGCTGCTGATATACATGTAATAATAAAGACCAACGTGTAGTTGGGATAAAGTACTTATCAATCTTACCAACGTGTAGTTGGAACAAGTTCTAGGGTAACTGTGTTGCCCATGTGCATTTGCACAATTGAATATCATTTGCTGTACCTAACTTGTGGTTAGGACAGAAAGTAGCCCACGTGTAGTGGAAGCTAAGAGACGAAGCAACGCAACTGCGTGCATAAAGGACCTTGGAGGCGAGTGCTGGGCGTCAAGGTTAACGGTTGAGGTTAAGGTTAAAGATGGACGAATAACTACAGTGTCGGATTACCCTCTATACTCAAGAATTGTTTACTTCGACTTTTTGGGAATATATTGTTTCTGAATCCTGGTGGTGGACGACCAGAGTGTTAGAATATCCTCTATATTCAGGGATTATTATTCGCTTCGATCTTGTGGGATTATAATATAGATACGTATTATCGTGTTTCTGAGTCCTGGTGGTGGACAAACTTTTTATTCCTGGAACTGAAAGCAGTGCCCAAGTTGTGTGATTTCCAAGTTGACACTAGCCTAGTCTAATAACTGTGCTAATTTAGGGTGAAGGTTGGAGTTAGATCTAGATTAGATGAGGATGTGTGAAAGTTAATGTTTTCTTGTTCTGTGCA
>JAWQUT010000058.1:2259144-2278725 GCA_033807755.1 Ellobium chinense
TAATATATGGTGGGATCATCACATCCTTGGTCGATTTAATATATTCATTTGTTATCTCGTCAATTCCTGCTGCTTTATTGTTCTTTAATTTTTGTATACACGCTAGGATCTCTTGTTCTGAAAATGGCTGATCAAGTTCATCATTTTCTTGTGTTTCAGTTTCAAAATCACTTGTATTAATTTGCAATGGATTTGAGCTATTTAACTATCTAAAAAATTCACGACTTAGAGTGTGGTCAATGACGCTGTCAATGATAATTAGAATCTAGGGACGTCCTATTACCTATATGGCCATGCTTCTGCTGCCAATTAGTAACATGTTAGTTGTCTTTATTGTCAATCCCATTAAAAGACCAAAAAAAAAATCAGTAACAACTCGTGTCCTCTGGGTAATGCATTCCTCTAAGTTGTCGTAGACAGAGAGGTACCGGTAGTATGATATTTCACCTCGCTCTCTTTCCCCACCAGCCCTCAATCTTAAAGCGCATTGCTATTCATAAATACACATGTTCATTATCTACAAAACATGTTCATTACTGGGAAACTTCCAAAACTTTGTTTTCTTAACTTACAACTCCAGTCTCCTTTTTCAATATATATACCACTTGCCTACGTTTGTTAGGTCTTCTTCGAGTATGAACAGAAGTCATTTTCAGTATGGTGTGGGCGATATTGCCAATGAGCGGAGTCCGCTGTCAATGACGTTAAAAAAAACCTAACAAACGAAGTCCTCATTACATTCAAAGCGGGTTTATTACTATAAACTGTTCACGTAAAAATTGTATAAGGGGAGGTAGGGCATCACTTGTTGCACACTGCCCTTTTTCAATTCATTATATAGGCCAGGTGCATACAAACTTGCATACAAATGTGCAAACCTATACAACTTTCAAGTTTCAAGTTCTTTATTTAGGCCAAAGCCAACCACATACAGTACAATTTCACAAAAATTAAAAAAGAAACACGAAAAAGCATGTACATAACTGTCGTTTACTGGCATCTCTGTCTCTTTCTTTCCATCTGGCTCACTCACTCTCTCACTAACTTTCTCTCTCCCTATCTCACACTCTTTTTCTCTCTCACCCACTCACTCTCCCCATCTCATCTTAACAGTTTCAGTTAATACTTCCTCATCAACCCATTAGATCAGACACATCTTTGTATTCTCATATCCGCCATTCTTCCTTATAATCCCCCCCCCCCCNCCCCATTTTCCCTCGAAAAACCCTTCTTATCTCCCCTATCAGAAACGGAACTAACACTTGTGTCACTTAAACTGTTCGTGTTCTCTTAAATTGTGATAGAATCTTATTGCTACATTTTTCAGTTCTTTATCATTACTTGAAAGTAAACGATTAAAAAATTTAGCCATATTAGGTTCTTCTATTGTGGATGGTGATGATAGGAAAATTATATCTCAAATTACATCGTTACTCCCCCACCAGATTTCACACGTTTCTAAGACAAATCAATGTATAGTACAACAGAGTAGTTTTCAGTATTTGTGTCCCAAGAATAAGCAATGTGTAATTAAAGGTAAGATCTGTCTTTCAAAGGGAAGAATTCAACTTAGAATATAAAATCTCAAATGATGGACCTCGTGAAGGGCAAAGAATCCACGCAAAATCTACCACGGAGGAACCAAAAGAATCCATCAGTTAGTGGACAGTAACTTGAAAATGCTAAAGAACGGAAGATATATTAAACAAAATGAACTCTCCAAAGCAACTTGAGACAAGAACATACCATGTAGAATCGGATAAGTTCCTGCTTCAACCTAAAGCTCAGTCAAAATGGGAAGCAAAACTAAAAGTAAAAATACACCGAAAGAAAGTTTTATGCACCAAGTCAAATACCCAATAATGTAAAGCAATTCTTGTTAGCTTATAAACATTTTCAAAATGTTCTTTGTACCGAAGCAATATTACAAAAGATGGGATTCTCGGTTGATGGTCGGTGCAATCTATGCAAGCAGAATCTGGAAACTCAGATACACTATTGTATGAATGTCAAATAGCAAAAGTCGTTTGGACAAACTTTTAACATTCAGACCTTGATAAATAAAACACCCATTAGTCTAAACAAAACTTACCAAATTACTGTAAATAAGCAAGCGGTATGCCTGCTGTGGCTTGGAAAGGCCTCAGAAAAAGATATCCAAATCACAATACTATGATTGTTTTTACCAAATTTGCTATTTGGAAAAGTACACGCTCTCAAGCGCTTGGTCCGATATGGTGTATTCAGCTGTAAAATCAGCCTTACTCATATGTTGTTTTTTTAACTCAATGTGCCGAATTTCCTAGTTTTCATATTTGTTTCATTTTCCTATTGTCATTTTTATTTAAAATCCTATCTTATGTTACAATCACCGTCAATCTGTACCCTTCCCCCCGCGCACGAGTTGTTCTCCTGTTTTTGTGTGTTACTATATTTGTCTCGTGTAAACGTTTCTCATCTCCGTTCTGAGTTGTTGTCCGCCCTTCTCATAATATTTGTTGTTTATCTTTAGTATTCATGTCACATTCTGTGTAGTGTCCCTGACGAAGGAACATACTAGTTCCGAAAATTTGGATTGTTCTTTGGATTGTTTTTTCAATTAAAGTTCAGCTTTTCTGGTGGAGAACGCCTTCTTTCCTTTTTTTCAATCTGACAGTAATGTAATACTTAATAAATGGTTTTGTCCTCTATTTCAGGTTTTGTTTATATTCCAGCGGTTGTTTACATGAACTGTGGAAACACTCGGTGAATAGGAACATTTGGACTGCTGTCATGGATTTGAGAAGTTTGGTTATCTTTTCATGCTGCATCCTGTTAAGTAAGTATGGTTTAATTTTAGTAGTCTCATAATACTATACACATGTGAATAGTCATTAGCAGTACTGACATTATTAGAGTATGTTTTGTTAACATTACCATAATTTCTAAGGTACGTCGAGTCATTGGAGCTTCTAGAGCCAGGGCATCACGTCTGTCACAGTACACCTCCCTCTCCGACTGTAATAACCTAATAATGAATTAACAAAAGGAACACCACACCAGCAGCGTGGTCGAACGGTTAAAGCGTTGGACTCACGATCTAGAGGTCGTGGGTAGTGGGTTCGATTCCCGACCACGGCCATGTTGTAAATGCCTTGGGAAAGCATTTCATTCACATTTTCCTAAGTCTGTAAAACGGATATCTGTCTATAGGCAGTGGAAGGTATTGACAGAATGCTAGTGATCAGTATCTGTAAATGGCAGCGGCATTGTATGCTCCCAGGGAGCTGAGAAAGTCCTAGAGTAATCAGGCCTGCTGGGGTAGTAATAGTGTGAAGTCGCGTGAGCGGGCAGTAACCTGGATACAAGACTTCTAAACCGCATTATTATTATTATTATTATTATTACTATTATTATTATTATAAAATGTTTGTACTTTCTAGTCTTGGTAGTCTTTGAGTGTATCGCCTTAGCAGTACATTGCAAACCCAGCAAAATCAAGTCAAATAACAGAGCAACGAGCAGCACGAAACAAACAAAAACAAAATGAAGAACACCACTGGTCCAAAACCAGGTATGCAGCCAACGTTTATTATCTCCCTTGAATTTATTAGTCAAAAATAAAATGACTGGATTGACTGACTGGAGTCTGATACTTCGTTAGCAGCTGGAGAAACAAGAAATCACTTGCTTTGTTTACGAACGTGCTTTGATCTAAGGTTAAGATGAGGACACGAGCTTGGTGGTGTCACTACGGCAAACCTGTTGAAGTTTCATCATCCCCTTGTGATAATTCCACAAAAGAAGTTAAGTTATCTTTTCTAGCTGCATCCTATAGAGTAATTATGGATTATATATCCAATGTCCAATATATATCCATATATCCAAGGTCGAAAAGAACATAAAAACGTGTGGGGAAATGTATTTCTAATAAAAAAGATATAACGCGATTTGTTTATAAGAAATAGATTTAGGCTGCTCGGGGTGCTCGATTCTTCATTTTTTCGATCCTAAGCATAGACTGATCTATAATAGTAACACAAATTCATTTTGTTGTGCCACATATGTCACTTTTTTTTGTTCAGTTAGTTTTGAAGTCAAACAGTGCTTCTTAATTCCTGGGATTAAGTCTCTTCTTCGATTTCAGTAAACGTGTGTGATCGACTGATATATACTATTATAGTTGCTGCTATGATCACTGTCAGGGGCGGTTCCGGTCAAAGCACTTGATCAGGAATTTTATTGCTCAGCTCTGCAGTAGAATCAATGCCATCATTACCGTTCAAGGTCGAAGTTGGTAGAAGAGATTGATTTGACAGCAATATTACTGTGATGCCCCTCACACAATGATTAGTGTACTCTACTGAAAACCTCAACCTTTTAGAGATTTGTTCATTCAATTTGAGAAATTTATACCGTTTTTTGTTTTTTTTTCACCTGGAGGCTTTGTGCCAGACATCGTTTTGCTTCAAACGACCTCAGAATTTTCGCCTTCTGAGGCAGAGTGGAGTAAGTTTGATTCTTATACCTCAAGTGCTTCTTAAGGATTTCACACTCCAATTTTCATCCGTCAATGGATTTTCGTACAATTTTCACTTTGCGAGCAGATCAAGATCTTTTATATCTTGATGTTATTTGGATATTTGGAAGTATTACAATGTAAATGTTTTGTGTGATCATATCGACTCCTTAATAATAAATTATTCTGGCATCAGATTTCACAGAATTCACATTCATGATGGCTACTGTTAAGGAGAATATCAATCGGGCGTTTTGCATATTAACTTGTTTAGGTGAAGCAATATCAAAACCATCTTATTTTCAACATGTTTGCGTCTGAAGCTGGTGGGAAGTTTGTGGTTTTGTTGTTCCCAGTAATTCATTTCAGTACTTGAATATGGCTGTCAATATTAAATTGATTATTACTTCCGGAGTCTTTTTCTCCATCATCTTTGGTAAATAATATCTTTCAGTAAGTCTTTGTATGGAAGTAGAAATGACAATGAAGTTTGTAGAAAGCTGCACGGGTCTATAGATTTGGAATAGAAGATGTGTGAACCCTAGGTCATTCTGACCTTGCTGACATAATTTAATATGATTAGAAACATGTAATCAAGTGTGGAAATATTCATGATTTATGAATAGGAGAAATGCACAAGGCAGAGGGCATCTGATGAAGCAATTCCAATACAAACAAGTTTGATTAATTATGGTAGTTCATAATGAGTTTCGTTAAAGCAGAGGTAGTCGCCATGTATCACACTGACCTTCTTCCCTGCCTCCCTTCCCCCAATCAACGTGGTGGCAAAAGTCAGCAATGAATATTAACGAAAATTAATTTAGGCCTAGCCTATACATAGTCCCTAGGGGTTTAGGCTGGCTATTGTAATTTCGCTGCCCGCTCCCATTCGCTGTGTGTTGAAAGCGCTTCATCATTTTGCTTAGAAACCGTCTATTGCTGTACACTGAAAACTGCACTTGGTTCCGAAGTTTCCCGAGCTACATTTTTACTATACGGAGTCTTTCATCCGATAAGCAAGGTAAAATTAATTAATTTTTGTAACTTCTCGCCACTGCTGATAGCCAATCAATTTCAACACAGCACGCGCAGTCTGCGAGACTGTCGTGAATCCTGTCTGTCCTTGGCCCCTTCAGCAGAATTGCTCGTTTGGCGACGTTGATGTCATTAAACAAAAAATAAAAGTTAATCCCACCAATGAGCTAAAACTTTTCATCTAGGAGTCATTACATTCATATAAATTTTTAATAGTCACAGTTTAGCTCATGCATGAAATTCATTGATGACCAGACTAGTCTTATCCTTAAAGTTCATTTTGTGAAAAGCAATGATGTAATCATTAGAAAGTAATTTTGGCGACATTTATGCTGGCGTCTCAATCAAAACCTTGACCTCACATCATAAAAAAGCTGGCAACGCTTGACCCAAGTCCAACATGACGCCTTCCTCCCGCCTCGCCCCCCCCCCCCCCCCCNAAATACAGGGTTAGTCCAGTGCTTGCAGGGGAGGGTTGACAGGTCTGAAGAATGACCTTGTCTATATATAATGTCTAGGAGAAACAAACCTAACTAGCTAATAACTTAGTTTTCAAGATGCCAATGATGACAAATACTATTATCTACATGCACAACCAGCAAGTAGGCCTAGCTAGCTTTCGCTTGCGGGTTTGGCGCGAGCGGGCAGTAGGCCTATATTTAGGCGTACATAGGTGTCTTCTGTAGATACGCAAAATGGGTGCGCGCGCGTTTTGCATGGAAATGCAGTATGTCATTAGTTGTATTTGTCTGTATTATGGACAATTACAAACATTGTTAGGCAATGATCTGTTCAATTTCCCTCGGGTAAGCAGTACTTATTTGAATACCACTACGCTATGCCCATGGAAAATACGCAAGGAAAAAAAATAAGAAGGAAGTTCAACCCAGTTTATAATGTTTTATCTAGTGCAGGAAGCAAATTAAAACCCGCATTCTTAAGAAGACACCGAAAAAAATTTGATATAATTATGGGGCCTTGAGATGTAGTTTAACCAAAAAAAAGAAATTTTGTGCACGACTATACAGTCTCACATAGGCTTTATATCTAAGCTCATAAATTAAAGCCCAGCTTTGTTATCTGAAGGATTATTTCAGAGTGATAACAATATATATCAATTATTGCTTGAGAAGTGTTGCATGTTCATTCCTAAATGTACGTATTGATTGAAAACCTAATGTCGTAACAAAATGGCCTTTCTTTTTCTTGACACTATTCTCTGAGAAATTCCAAGATAGACTGCGCAGATGTGGGAAACAGACTTCGTAATGTCATAGGGGAAACCTTGCGTTTGCCCAATTTAACCCGTGCGGCGGTGATCGGGTCTTATACGACCCGGGGACATCTTCAAATAGATGTAATTCTGTTAAAGGAAGACTGCACCGTCCTACAGACCATATTAAATCATACGATACCCTATTATCCCGATAAAACAGTCTTTCAAGTGTCTGTCATCATGATATAACGCCTCTGCTGACCCCAGACAACCCACAGGGTTAAATTATCCAAAGCCCGAATTGATACAACCACTGCGCGCGTGGCGGCCATAAGCTTACGTCAAATACGTTCTTGCCACATGGCCAAGCTGTCTAGCCAGTGCTTTGTGGTCGGGTGATAGCATGTTGGTATGATTGTTTTAATTCCTCTGTGAACAGTAGATATGCCCAACAAAATCGTGCTGTCAGCAGGTCATATACTCATGCCGCAATCATCTGTTTAGGGCCTATATGAGCATAGATTGTGAGTCTGTCACAATGACTGCCTTTGCTACTATGGTCCCAGAGAACCACTTCAGAGCCGCAGTGACTGCCTCCACCTTCATTCTCATTTTGGAAGAAGTCATTGGTTACTCTCCATCAGGGCTGCCACTTCCACGGAACGAAATTTTCTCATTTGTATCGCTATTTTCGTAAAAAACCCTTCTTGGCTTTTCAAAATTCCTTTTCTATTTCCTTATCGCCAATTTGCATTTATCACACCTCAAACTTTCCAGCCTCTCTCTTTTCGACAGGAAAGAAATTGGTTTTTATGTCAAAATTAAATGCGGCTCTGTGTAAAGTTTGCACAAATTAATATATTAATTGCTGAGTGATAACTTGCAGTGCCAGGTCCCCTAAATATTGTCCTATTTGGGGTAAAAAGTATTAATAATATGCCTGAAACTGAATCATTGTTATCATTCATGCCAA
The DNA here is from genome assembly GCA_033807755.1 of Ellobium chinense. Lineage (NCBI taxonomy): Eukaryota > Metazoa > Mollusca > Gastropoda > Ellobiida > Ellobiidae > Ellobium > Ellobium chinense. Next base: position 2,266,867 of record JAWQUT010000058.1, read on the forward strand.
GGTATAAAACTTAATTTTAGTTAATACTAGAAGCCTTTCGAAAACTTAACATTTTTAAAACATCTTTTAAATCTAGCACTAAAACTCTGACACGGCATCCCCACTCTACTCAGTTTCTAATTCTCTCTTAGAGCCAGTTGCTAGCAGTATGAAATGTGACTGCAATCCTCATAATAATATAAAGCTTGTCAATTTTTTTCCTCGCACAAACTGATTATAATTAGTAACATTTCCTAATTTGCAGTTTAGATAGTGGGTCTTGTGAAACAACTGAGAAACAAATTCCCTGCCAAGGATGATGATTACTTTTTGGAAGTCAGTCACGCGCTATCCAGAGTTGACCTGATCCTCCCCCTTGACTAAGTCTTTCGCTGAGGGGACCAGAGCAGTAGTATTTATCCATGATATCATCTCTTAAATCTTATGCAGTAGTGTTTTCATGTAGTGGATGTCTCTTGCCCTCCACTACTTAGCCTTGATCTTGGTAAGCGTGTCTAGATTTTATTGACATGAGTTCAAGTATGTGGCCCATTGTCGCAATAAAGGTTTCTCAAATGCACCCCATACGATGTGCATACCTTCATTCTGGTTATGTTCCAGTCGATCACATTGTGGTGGTGACAGCATGAGGATTTCAAGGCCATAACTGACCAACGCTAAGACCAACTGATTGTACAGAGGAGCCAGTCGTCGCTATTCTAGGTTCATAGTTGTTATTGATTTCAGCGATGCCATACTTCGCTTGCATCTCTGAATTATTCGCTCCCCATGGTGCCTACACAAACAGGCTGCAATCAAAGGACACCCAGAGATATTTAATTCTGTTGCATCTTCTGTGTCATGTCCCTAGAAGGTGATGACGGGGAGACCAGCCAAGAATGTGTGATTATTTAAAGAGCACCACAACACGCTGACCTTTTGCGGGTTGTCTTGTGACCTGGATTCATTTCTCCACTAAGCGATGGATTGCATCGTTTTGTGAATGCTTGTGACCATCTCCTGTCTTTCTGGGTCAGTCTTATTTATGAGGATATCAAGTGTGGGACGGTGAGAAATGACTGAGTTGAACCAGTGCCGGGGAATTTCTGGAGTGGTGTCTCTTACTGTGCTGAACAACCAGACGAAGAAGGGAGTAAGCATAATAATATAAACCTCAAAATCGATAGCCCCAGAGAGGGCGACATCCTTTTCTAGTGAGTATCGTTTGAAGGTTCAGCAAACTGTTGTCAAGAGAGCCAACTCCTTTCTTCGCCTCACCAAACTGCACTTTGTTCAGCCTGTGTGGGATCACCTACTGTTACCGGAGTTCACTGGCACGTGGAGGAAGTCACCCTGCCTCATCTGCACCCTCCCTATCTTCCCACCGGTCAACACATCTACAAACGTTAATGCCATTCCCGGACCAGTACATTGAATCATTGTCACCTTGGCAGTGTAGATGTGGAATAGCACAAGTGAAAGAGGATATCCCTGAGGCAATCTTGGACGTATTTATATATGAGTTCGGACGTCCATGATTCCAATAGAAGGGAGATTTATCTTTCCATCAGAGCAGCTGCGACCAAGTTCACAAGTTATGTATCCCAGTCCAGATAATAAATATATTAATATTGCAGTCCATCAAGGAGTATATCTAAGTCTGGAAGTCCACTTTTTTGGAAGTATATCCTCCAGGTTGATGACCCCAGGCGTAAACTATTAACTGAGAACAAAAAAATGGGCCTACCTACATTAATTTAATCTTACAGTATGATAAATGAGAAGTAATCTAAAAAGTACTCAACCTTCTTCCTCCAAATAAGGACAAAATAACATCAAACTTTGCTAGTCTGGACGCAGCCATACTTTTACACTAAAAAGTCTAAAAGGCTCCAAATAACTACGATGAGTGCTCAGCTTAAAGTTTTGTAGACAACACACTCTGATTTCCTCAAAAGAGTTATCGGGTCATCGATCACCAGTGGCTCTATGTGAGTGATCGGGTCTTATAAGACCCAATCACCAGAGTATTTACCTAAAGTCGATCACCAGTGCACGGTTTAATAGTGCTTCACCTTCTGAAGTGTGACTTAGTTATGTATGTCATTTATAATGTCAGACTGTATTTACATGTAAAATGTGTCGTTCTGTGTTTGTATTATGAATGAGATGTGTAACATTGTATGACATTGTTAATCAATTTGCCTGTGGGGTAAATAAATATGATTAATTTCCTTTTCATTTTCATAATTGATTTATTTGTCACTATGTCTTATGCTAACAATTAGGTCTAGGTAAAGACCAAAATACTAATTTTTATCGTTTTTTTGGTTTTGTTTGTAAATTGTATAATCTCCAAGAAGATGTTAGCCAGTGAAGGTTACGATCACTGCTTCGTGAGTGTTTTAATCGCTGCAGGCTAGGCTATCCCGGTAAAATGGCTGCTCTTTTGAAAGAGACTATCTAGCGCTGGTCTGGTGTTTTGTCTAGACATGCCAGCGCAAATACAAGCAGGTGGAGCAAGGATGCTAAATATGTAGCCTTCAATTTCATGTTAAGACTTCAGATAGCACTTAGTATTACCACAGCGGTATTCATTTAATGCTCTACTTTATCTCAACAACAATAGCAGCAATAGCAGCAAAAACAACAACAAAATAATGATATAAGTGGAAGAAGTAGGAAGAAGAGGAGGAGAAGGAGAAAGAATGAAAGGAAGAAGAATAAAAATGAGGAGAAGAAGAAGAGGAAAAGAAGAAGAAGAGCAACAACAGCAACAACAATGACGACAAAATAGAAAAGCGAATAAGCAAATTTTTTCTTTCAGATTATTGGTCACTTTTTAAAAAGTTTCTCTTTACGTTGCCGTTGGGCGCCTTGCACTGAGGATATGGGAGCGTTAAATCTGTGAAACAGATTATGCACAGACTTTCAGATTATCGGCGAGGAAAACTACTAAAGACTGAAAAAAAATCATATTGCCAATGTTTTCAAATGGCTCATAGGAGGTGATGTTTGAACATTTTAGAAAACATCTGGGATTGATTAAATTATATTAGATAAATAGATAATATGTTGGTAATCTCAGATTCATAGATTAAATTGACGCTAAGCTCCAAGTCATAGCAAAACTGTAATTTTTAATTCAATAGGACAGCTTAACATTATGACTGTCGCGTCATGACTTCATCCTAGAATAAGTAGAATCGAATTTTAAAACTTTTTTACCCAAGTTATGCGTTTAGAGATCACGGATTACTGTCTGTAATAAATACTTGTACGGGAGAGTTTCTCCCTCTAACACCACATCTGTGTTGATGGTGCAACTACAAAATTTGGTGTGGAATTTTTCAAACAAAATTCACTGCATCACTGTAATAACATGCTGCGCGCCAGAGTTTCTACACTGTAACCTCGCATTTTTTTTTTCTCTTGCAAGAACCAAGATCGGTATCGGAATTGAGAGTCTTGAAACTTCTGTCTGTGAGAGATACTTCCTTGAATTATCGCGGCCACAATTCCCAAGCCATAGAAAATTCCTTTACCATAGAGGGTCTTCAGGCTATGATCAACATACACACCATGTTTCTGTCTAAATCATGCAATTACTATAATAATACACTTAGAGCCGGTATTACTAAGCCTGGAGCATACTGGTGACTGTGCCGCGTACAGTAGTTAGCACTGGAAAGAATGTAATGTGTGTCTAACAAAAACAACAGCAAAAAAGATTGAATCCGAATGCTTACCCTTTTCTAATGCGGAGTGGTGGGGTGGATAATTTTAAAATGAAGAATACAAATGAAGTGGATGTGAGCAAATCTAGCAAATTTAATATGGAAAACTGAAAACTCTTGTGGAACTTACACGCCAATACAGACATTAAGAGAGTGTGTACATTAATATTAGTCTGTGTCTGCAACTTTGGGCACCGGTGAATTGCTGGAAGCTCGGCCTCTGCTTTCCTAATACTCATCTGAACACAGAAGCCAAAGACGTCGGCAAAATACGCTCGTACATCGAGGCGAGCCTAGCCGGTCTTGTATTTGCAGTAATCTATATTGAGCAAGTCTTCAGGAGCAGCAGGAGGGTCATTTATGTCATCATGCTTCCAACATGAAAACATATTCAAACAAAACAGACTCCAATATTTTATGATGTGGTTAACTATGGCTGTTTATGTGAAGTGATGGTTTTATTCAAATATCAATCGCAGTCATTTATCTTCAATATAACACTGGTAGTAATGCACATTAACAATAAGACCGATTACGTACATTTAATAATACTTTAGTTTGTTATCATTGCTTCATATTTTCATATTATTTGCTTATAAACTTAAAAACGTGTGGTGATCTCATGCCGTAAAGGCACCTCGCCATCATCAAAAGTTGATGTTTTCAAAGCTGCACTTTCAAATGGCTTGATTCTCTCGAGCTGTCGCGCCACTTGCAAAGATTCGTGAGGTTGTATTGCCGTCTAAGAAGGCAGGATAGAAACAACAACAACAACAACAAAAAAGGGCTCTGCACAGCTCTTCACCAACTGTCAACTGCAGATGTTCTAGTTCTTTCATCTTCGGCATATGCCACTCTAGGCACATAACTGTATTTGATTGCATGGCAAGACTTATCTGTAGTGTAAGGTACCTAGACTAGACAAGATGCGGGGGTATGACAGGGATTTTCGCTTGCTTGTTCAGCAACGGCATTTGCGGTGGGGTGAGACACAGCCAGATTTATGGCTGAAGCATAAACTTCAGCAGGACCCCCTCTTGCCTCTGACAAGCGGTGTGCAACAAAAGGTTTGCCATCAGTTTAATCGTAATGGCATATGTAAATGGGGCAGTAACTGTCTCTATTCTCATATATGTGCAAAATGTGGCCAGCCTCATCCGGGGACTAGCTGGCAACCCCAGACTGCACTGACATCACATCGCAAGGGTCAGAAGGTCAAACCATCCCAGCCAATGCTTGGCAATAGCCAGTCTCCGACATTTCGTACCCCTTTTCGTAAATGATTTACCCACTCCTATTAAGATTGGTCGACTGGCTGAGTGGCTGCAAGAAGATAATGTTGAGGAACAGTTTTTAATCCAAGGTTTCAAATTCGGCTTCCATGTCGGTTTTGTTGGCACTACCTCCTCAACACGCGTAACTAATCTTAAATCCGCTTTGGATATGCCTGAAACCACTAACAGCAAAATTCAACAGGAAATAAAAGCAGGCCGCATTTGTGGGCCGTATCACCAACCCCCTTTCCCCCGCTTTCAAATTTCCCCTTTGGGTTTAGTGCCTAAGAAAAATGGAGATTTTAGGTTAATTCATCACCTTTCCCACCCCCCTGCCCAGTCGATCAATGATGGTATTCCTCAGGAGTTCAGCTCGGTGAATTATGCTTCAATAGAGGATGCAATACGTTTGGTTCGCTGTGTACCTCAGCCTGCTTTTATGGCGAAAACTGACATCAAGAATGCTTTTCGCCTCCTCCCCCTCCGCCCGGAGGATTATCATCTTTTTGTTTTTGAATGGCTAGGCTCTTTTTATTTTGACCGGGCTCTTGCGATGGGGTTGTCCTCCTCATGTCGTCTATTTGAAATGTTTAGTACTGCCCTTGGGGCCATTGCCAAGTCTAAACTTGCTATTCCTAACATGTGCCACATATTAGATGATTTTTTTTCTTTGTGTCTGGTACTGAGAATGAATGTGGAGAGCAGCTGCAACTTTTTATTAACATGTGTCATGACATTGGCATTCCCATCTGCCCAGATAAGACTATGGGCCCATCAACCGTGATGCCTTTTGTGGGGTATGAGATCGATTCTGTGGCTGGTGAGGCCCGTCTGCCCATGGATAAGGTGCAGAAGTGTGTGGTTCAAATTCGCGCACTCCTCAACAAAAAGAAGGTGCGGCTCTGTGAATTGCAGTCGGTGTTCGGTTTGCTTAATTTTGCATGTGCTGTTGTCTTGCCTGGCCGCCCCTTCCTACGTCGGTTGTTTGACTTAACAATTGGGATTCGCTCACCGCTACATTTTATCCGCTTGAATAGCGGGTCAAAACAGGATTTGCAGTTATGGCTAGCATTTCTGGAGCAATACAATGGGAAGACAATCTTCATTGATGATTCACTATTATCTAATGCTCAGATTGGGTTATTCACCGATGCATCAGGGGGTTTGGGTTATGGCGCGGTCTGTGGTTCCTCATGGTTCTATGGCTCATGGGACAAATGGTGGAAGAATAAGAACATCACGCTCTTGGAACTTTATCCAATTGTCCTTGCTGTCGAGCTATGGGGCCATAGATTTCAGAACAGGCGCATCGTAGTTGGTACTGACAACGCAGCTGTGGTTGCAGTTCTCAATAAGCAAACATCAAAAGAATGGGAAGTGATGACTTTGGTAAGGCGATTAGTTATGCACCTTTTGCGCTCTAATTTACATTTATCTGCTGTTTATGTTCCAGGCAAACATAATTTAATAGCTGATAGCCTTTCTCGCCTACAGATCAACAAGTTTCGGGTGTTGTGTTCATGGGCAGACGTGAACCCCACACAAGTGCCTCATCTACCGGTGTTCAGCAGTTAACATCCACAGTAGCTGCCATCCTGCACAACAGTATTCTTCTAGCCACGCGCAGTGCATATAGAAGAACATGGTCGCTATTCAGAGTCTTTGCTGATAAATATGCAATTAGTCATCGTCCACCCGTCTCATCCGACACTGTTTTATTATTCACTGCATACTTGCATAATGCCCGCTATGCGCCTAGCTCGGTTGCAAGTTCCTTCTCAGCCATTAGTTTTGTCCATAAATTACTTGATGTTCCCGATCCTTGTAACATTTTTGCTGTACAAAAGGCCATCACATCACTTAAGCGTCGGGATAGACAGAGTGATGTGCGCCTACCTATTACAGAGCACATTTTGCACAATTTAATGATAGTCTTTGAATCAACTTCTTCATCGCGGTATGTCACATTGCTACTTCAATCTATGTGCCTCCTGGCATTTCATGCTTTCCTGAGGGTGGGTGAGATGACTGCATCACCTAATAATCTTTTGATAGGGGACATCCAAGTAGGAGTGTCCACTTTAAAAATTAACTTCCAAAAATTCAAGCATAGTCGGGGAGACGTTTCACGTCACAGTATCAGTTCCCATCCACTGTCAAGGTTTTGCCCAGTTCTTGTCATGCAGAAATACATCGCAGTCCGGGGCTCTGCTCATGGGCCTTTGTTTATTCAGGAGAATGGTAGGGCTGTCTCCAGGCAATTTTTTTGTACAGCGTTGAAAAATGCCCTCATATCGTTAGGCTATTCTCCATCCGCTTACACATCGCATAGCTTCCGCATAGGGACAGCATCCGCGGCGGCGGCGGCGAGGGGGTGCTCTGATGCTGTTATCAGGCAAATGGGCAGATGGAGCTCCAATGCATTCAAATCTTACATTCGTATCACTACAAGTGATTAACTAGTGCTATCATGGTCGTTCTGGGTGTTAAACTTCTTTTTGGTAAATGCTTTATATTTCGCTTATTGTATCCTCTGGATGGCAGTGCGCTGCTTCTTGTATACTCAGGATGGTGGTGCGCGGATGGAGTTCCAAGTTCTGGCTGGGTCGGGCCCTGCTACTAGCTTGGGGTCCTTCCTGTGCACATGAACTTCACATGATCTTAGCAACTATGTAATTTTTTGTATTTAAAATTTTTATTAACTTACTTATGCACTGCTTCATGCAATCAATATGCTGGTGGCCACACGCGTGTGCCTCTTTCTTTGGATAGATGTCTTATGTTTGTGTGAGCGGGCTAGGCCACTCATAGAGTTTGAGGATAACTTTAAGGAAGCAGGTCACGGTTACGCACATGGTTACCACCATGTGTCTATGTACGAAAACGCCTGAGAGCACTACAGGGTCATTTTGTTATATATTATGACTAGCAAATGTATGATCGAAGGGTGGGGAATGTGTCCCCCTACCCCTTTACTCCGTTTGCTCCAGATGTATACGAGCCATGTAAGACCTGCGTAACGGGGCCAGTACACATGGCCTGTGTTTCGTTTGACCATCTCGGACTCATGGTCATTGCGTCATGGCGCGGCTAGCGTGGGGTGTTCGGTTCTTTGGTTTGATTGGCTTTAATTTTAAAATTGTTAGTGGTTACGCATTCCCGGTCTTGGAGGGGTGGCCAACCTCTAGGACTGGGGCAGTGCGTGGCCAGCTAGCGATGAGGAAGCCGCTCTCCTGAGAGCTGGAACACCCGTCGTCCGCCACGCCTTGACAAGTTATACTTGAGAAAAAGGCTTAGTATCGTCTTGTTTGTTTGTTTGTTTGTGTGCTTGCCTGTTTTTAAATTGGTTAGGATTTTATAACTGCTAAAGTCCTAGTAGAGATATTGTCTGAAAAATGTTTCATTGGTTTCGATGACTGTAACAGCATAAGAGTCTTTTTGTTGAACTTAACATCCTTGTAATGACTGAAGTAGTAGACTGATGTTGAGTTTAGTAAGCCTACTTGCTTTTATAAGAGGTGGTATATTATGATTTGTTATGATACTTTTCGGGAAACTTGAAATTATGACTGTAGTTTAGACTTGATTTTTATGTGTATCATGATTTTATATTTGCAGAGTACGGACCGCATTGGCACCGTTTGGTCTGCACGTTTGGTTTGGTTTGCACGTTTGTTTTGCACTGGAAAGAAACATTAAAAGTAAAAAATTTCAGCTTGTGTACCGTGAATGTGTGAAACGGACGTGTTTCTCAATTTCTTGCTGGAGTGAACTTCTGTTTTTAGTGTTACTGAGACTGGGGTGCTTGACTCCTTTCCCAAGCCTCATACCCTAATAATAATAATATAGGGACATTTACTACCATCATCACCCCAGCTAGACGAACCTACACCCGACCATCATCACCATCTACACGATTGGATACATTCTTTATTGTGGTGGTTGTGTTTGTTCTTGTTTCTTCCCTGCGGGATCCTCCTTACCCCTCCCGCTCACATTTGCTTCACACGTCTGTACAGTCATGCGAAGAAAGAATTCCAAATTTTTGCTGGGTCGGGCCCGGCAACTAGCTTGGTGTTCTTTTGGAACAAATGGCTTCACTTGCTTTTGGTCACATGTACAGTATGTGTCCGGGGATCATTGTTACTTCTTGGTGAGTGACATACGTCGTGATTCATGATATGTAAGTCTGGGTGCTGTGATGTCAGAATTCCGGTTGCTGGGTCGGGCCCATGCAGCATGACGTCTTGCTGATCACATGCATTTGGTCTGTTTGGCAGATAATTAATTATGTTACTCTGAATCCCGTGAGCGTTAGTCATGGCGATAACTCGCCGCATGTTATGGTTGGCCGGGAACTGATGTGGTTACTGTGGCAGTAGTGTTGTGGCCGTCCCTGTATCTTGTCAGATACAGGGGGTGGCGTTGGACCCCCACAAATTGTTAAGTCCATGTGCAAATAACATAAAAAATGAAAGTATTGATAATATGATATTATCATTAAGGGCAGCCTTTTTGTTAATGGGCATACTACCAATATGATGTCGGTGAGAAAAGAAATGTGACTGATATTTTAATAAAACCGTCACTTCACAGAAGTGGCCATAGTTAACCACATCAACAATTATGGAGTTTGTTATGTTTTGAACATAAATGTATTTATGTTGGAAGCATGAGGACATAAAAGGAATTTATGTGCAAAACAATCATGCGCCACATTGAAAGTTGTACACCGGTACTAAGAGCTGTGCATCTTGGGATAGCGTCCTTCTCCGGTGTACTATAAGAGCTGGGCATCTTGGGATAGCGTCTTTCTTGTCCCTCTTTCCATGCAGAAAGAATCGGTTACGTTAAATATAATTTTCATTTCCCACCACCCACCCTCACACCTTTATAGTCCTGTGCCTCTTTGATGTCACAAGCATTCAACTCGGTTTCATCACTTTCTCGTAATGATTTTTCATCTCGATATAAGCTTTAACTTTTGAGAGAGATTCGATCGGGAGATTGAGCTTAATTCAGACTCAGCTTTCGAGATCATTCTCACATATATGTCACTTAGAGGTCTTCCATATCACATGTATCATGCAAAATTTATTCACTTTGATTGGTGTACATATTTGAAATGTTTATTCACCTTGATTTGTGTACGTATTGTTCGATTTTTCATCTCGAGCTATGCTTTAAGTTTTGAGAGAGATTCAATCGGGAGATTGAGATTAATTCAGACTCAGATTTCCAGATTATTCTCACATACATGTCACTTAAATATCTTCCATGTATCATGCAAAATATCTTCTCAAATCTTTATTCACTTTGATTGGTGTACATATTTTAAATGTTTATCCACTTTGATTTGTGTCCGTATTGTTCGCCTTTTTCACTTCCATCCTAAGTTCAAACTTCAGGTTGCAAGTAATGTTTATTCACTTTGATTTGTGTCCATATTCTTCTCTTGGCGTACAGGGGGTGGCGTTGGATCCCCACAAATTGTTAATATTTTAATAAAACCGTCACTTCACAGAAGTGGCCATAGTTAACCACATCAACAATCATGGAGTTTGTTATGTTTTGAACATAAATGTATTTATGTTGGAAGCATGAGGACATAAATGTTATTTCGGTCGTCGATCTGATGTCGGCGTGTGCGTTCAAATTTCCAGTGGCAAACGAAACGCAATGTCTTTCCGGTACGAAATGGCAGAATTGAATGCCGGAAACAAAGAGACAGAGACAAATGCGGCACAAACTTTGTAAATTGATTAATCACATCTTGCAATTTCCGTGAGCAGACAGTGATGCTAAACATTCTGTATCGGATATTGTACATGCTGACGTTTTCAGCCGAATTTTCCAAACAGCGGTTATGAAGGTTATCTGTAAGGAAGAGAGCGTGCCACGCCCCCGATCCAGTCTTATAATATAGATAAAGACGTCAGCATCTCTGGAAGTATGTACTAATAGGTATCGATGAAATGTGCCATCAATGTATAAAATCATAGCATTTACCTGGTCCTATTCAAGTTGTCTAACTTTAAGGTCAACCCGTCCATCCGACCAGTCATGGAACTGATCATGATTTGACAAAAGTGTTCCCCCCCCCCCCNCCCCCCCTCCTCACACATACACATCCCTCGATCCATTCCTTGTCTTCAGAGGTGTTCTCAATTTGAATAGCTTTTGGCTTTAATTGTGGCCTCTTTTCAGGCAGTGACCTGTCACTGTCAGCAGAGCTGCTCCTTGACTGCGCTTGGCGAATGTCCTCTGTCTGCCAGCAGGAAACAGTAGCTTTCCACTTGAGCTGTGATAGCATTATTATATACTATGTAATGAGACTGCAGTATCGAGGATGACGGCAGGACTTCGGAAATCTGAAGGATCAAACGATTATTCCAGATATCCAGTTTGGACCATCAAGCATTCACACAGACAGGGATCCTGGTTTCACCAAATACAGTGAAGATCCACCGACATACGCACACTCATAGACATGTGCATGCACAGTCATAATCAGTCATATTCCATGAATTTCTTACTCTAGGTGACGCTCAAAGAGTCGAGAGTTGCAAGATCCGTATTACGATGACGAGCATTACTTCTCATTCCATTAATTTGACGTGTAATCCCGAGAATGACAAAAAGGAGCTCCCCTGTGGTCCTTTATATGGGATTCAGGTTACAGGCATATTCTTTCTGGCACCGGTAAGTACAATGGTATAATCCACGCCAGCACCTTTGGACAAACGCTATTACAGACGTCTTCCGATAAGCTCCAGTGTGTGAAATTTGCACACAAGCTTCGAGTAAATAAATTTTCTATGAAGAGTACATTTCGCTAGACATTTGGTGGCGATTTCTCTAACTTTGCT
>JAWQUT010000058.1:2291736-2302191 GCA_033807755.1 Ellobium chinense
TATATATATATTAAAGCTTACCTGCGGCCGGCAAATAACAAGAGGCTGCGCTCAAAGCCTTATCTTTACCACAACCTACATATCCTCAAATTAATACTCCCGCAGAACAGTTATAGTTCTAAGACAAGATCCGAGTCTACTTCAAGTTACATACCTTCAAGTCACACAATAATGACAGTTCTTTGGCAAATAGAATAGGGAATAAAAACAGCGAGTCAAGCTTTTGAATTACTGTCAGTATAACATCTGCCACTCGCAGCTTGCCTGAGATAATTGGTGACAGTACGTTTTCTTATTACGAGCTCCCTTATTTACCATAGACAAATAGGAGATAACTCCCAGTTGTAAAGGGAGGTGTGTCCAATGGACGATGCTCTGATCACACAGCGCTCAGCAATCGCTGACTGGTTGATGCTGTTGTCACGCCTGGCATGTGCAGTTTATTCATGAATTCTGACACGCTGGTTTCTCTCTTGATCCGCACTAACTAAAGTAACCACTCGTTCGCAGTCGACAATAACCTGACTAGCTGTGTCTGCTCTTCAATTCCATATTTTAAATAAAAACTCTCCTAACTGCTAGTAGCTATACTAAATACTAAATAATATACTAAATATCTTTACCGGTCTGCTCATAGGAAGTTTGATGTAATATTATAATTTAATTTGTTGTATAAAGATTTAACTTTATTGATTTTTTTTGGCTTGAATTTTGAATATGTACAGAGTGGACAGGTGGATACTACTGAACGCATGAAGGCCTCTCGTGCCAAAACTGGCTCTAAGGCAGGCAGGGAGAGTGACATTACTATTTACTCTTAGTACTTCTTAGTGTCGTATTTATTGTTAAGTAGACATTCATGTTGTTCACTATGGCCGCGACAAAAGAGAAAATAAGACTATGTAAGAGAGAGAGAAAGAAAAAGAGAGAGAGAGAGAGAGAGAGTGGGAAGGAGGGGAGAGAGAGAGAGAGAGTGGGAAGGAGGAGAGAGAGAGAGATACCATGCCAGCCATCGCTATACGGCTGGGGAAATGGCATGGATAGATCGGGTCTAGAACGTAGACACTATCAGTGACATTATCATGCAATAATGTAATTTTCTCTCTTTTTCAGGCGTAAACCTGCTGCACTTGACAATATCGGCGACAGCATCAGCCGTGTCACTATTGACGTATCTATGTCGAAAGGCTTCGTTTGGCTCGAGATTTCAGGTCAGGCACAGATTATTATCTTACAAAAACGGTGCACTTTTCTTTAAAGGGGCTGGGGTATGAACGAAGTTAGAAAACATGACAGTTGACAATCAAGAAGTATTGTCTTTATCCTTTGCCAATATATAACAGTTATACATAGTAACTCTAACTATAGTGGAACCTCGATATTGAGTATTCACTCAACAAATATACATGAACCTTGTTATTAATTATGGATTTCACATGCACGATTTCATTATTATTCTACTATTTCAGTACTGATCTCGATATTAAGTATAATCCAATAATAGGTATACTTTTTCCATGCACCTAAGGCATACTATATCGAGGTTCTACCGGACATATAGTCTATGTATGCCTCATTTTCTCTTTGAACTAGACACAAGCAAATATCGCATCACAATGACTAAGAATTTGGGGAAAATGTCTATTCTTCAAGTTCCGAAACAGTGGGTAAAAGCCAAGGCAGAACCTTTGACCTTCGATGATACATAAGAAAAATAAAACAGCTGGGACAAGTACATGAACCATTCAACTGTTCTTATAGCTCCATGTGTCCAAAATGAATGAAGAAAAGGATACATCATTTTGTAGTCTTTTGCTGTCAGAAACAGCATTGCTTTCAGTTACTTTTGATCAGTTCCTTGATTTTGTGAATTAGTCCTAAGTGTCCATGACGAAACATATTCATACTGTAAAATAAAAGCTCTTGGGTCATATCAACTATCACTTACCTTTAACATTTAAGTGTTATACTGAAATCTAAATAAGATTTCATCAAAGAGTGTGTAGCATAACGTCAGCGTTATTAGTTCTTGTTTCTGCTATTACTATGTGCATACTGATAGCAGTGCTTTCATCTAGCTGTGCATAATTATGTAACGGGGTGGAAAGGCATATTGTATTCTCTAAATGTGAATCCAGTCTTGATAATTTCTAGAAACTGTTACGCACTATCTAGGGAGGTGTTTCACCAGGGAATTTACCAAATTACTGTGAAGATCAATTTTGAGAGGAAAGGCCGCAAAAACCTACACTAGAAACTACTTCCTGGTCCCTACCGGGAATCGAACCCAAGGTCTCTCAGCTTGCAAGTCTGAACGTGCTACCACTACACCACAGGGACGCTAACTTCATAGTATTTTAATTCGTAAATACCTACTGTCTGAATAGGTCCCTAACTTATACGTGTGAGCCTAGTGTTCACCCGTGATCCTAACACACTTCCCGACTGCTCAAACATAGCTGGCCTTTTCTTGGCTGTAAATAGTGTAAATATCAGAATCATTCCTACAATACTTATTAGGCGACATGTAATGTATATTTGGAGAACAAATGGGAATATTTCCCTATCCCTGACCTTGTCCATTTCTTTATGTCTGACAGAATGAGAATGGCAACATTTCTGCAAATGAATATAGTTACAAGACAGTTTATGGATAAAGAATGCTATGTTACTCACAGAGTGTGAACAGCATCACTTGCTGAAACTATTGGGGGTCATTCTATGATATCGGATTTAATCTTTGTTGTCGCTGTTGACTAGTGATTAGAAACGTAGATCTAAAACAACTGGATATCAAAGATGCAGACCGATCTTACCAACACAGATTCACTTTCGTGAAAATCGCGTTGAAAGTTTTGTGCGCTTCGGAAGTTTCAAGAATTGTGGGTTAGACCGGTCTGCTTCTCAGGTATTTATTTGTCTTAGGGCTTTCAGTATTTATTTGTCGTAGAACTTCCATTGTAAACAAAACGGACGATGTACCTCCTAGCCCGCATCCAAAAAATCTGGTGTTTTTTTTTTTTAATTTTGTAGGTTAGAGTGATCTGCATCTCAGGTATCCAATTTAAGTGCTGCGATGCATGGTATGCCTAGTTTGAAATCAAACCCTCTATCAGTGACAACCGATGTATAATATACATATGTGTATATATATACATATACATGTATTATTTTCAGCAAACCAAGCTTACAATATCACATGCACACATCGGAATGAAGATTCGAAAACACCTTCCAGTGAGAGTAAGTAAACATGCTCGTTTTATATGATTGTATTCTTATGTTCCAAGGCAAGGGTAAATCGTTTCAATAATTTCAGATGGCATCAGTGTCGAGATTTGAACAGTACAAGCAAAAATTATATATACAAATCTGCAGCCTGCCTTTCTCAAAGTGTAGATCAATTATTCTGTCAGTTTCCTGCACAGTCCAGAAATCATACTTCTCACCCACGGATCTATAGAGAATCAATAAACCATCAGGTTTGCGGGGAAGACAGGTCTTCACGTTGATTCATTGGGTGTCAGTGTCACACTGTAACAGAAGTAGAAGTGTAAAAAGCAACAACAGTAGTACAGAAGCAGCACAACAGATAGGACCAGTAGCAGCAGTAGTATAGTAAGGGCAATGCCTAAAGACAACCCAAGTGCATCACTATCCCAGATCGTTAGGTTCTTCAGTTTCTTGGAGCGAGCAAAATAAAGAAATGGAGTGACGAACTGAAACATTTCTGGTGGAATATTTTGTATCATTTAAACGCGTAAACTTCAATATCTTGAAGCACAAAGGGATGACATTACCTGAGTAGTGGACTTGAAATGACAGAATATTTAGGTGGTGCTAGAGACGCTCCCGAGTACCATGACCAGAAGGGTGGTGGAAACTATTCCATCCACATTAAAACGAGCGTTTACGATTGTTGTATTGTAAAAACGGATTGGACCTCAGACCTGTTCTGTCCAATCAAGTCCAACGAACAGCCAAATTTTTTTTTTAAAAAGGTGGTGCGTGGGGTAGCATGGCTTTGCGGCTTTTAAACTGTTAAAGTTGAGATTTGTGTTTTCGGCTGTTTGCTCGGACGGCTTACACTTAAAATTCAAGGGAAAGACACTAATATCCCATTCCAAACTCGACTTAGGTTTGGCTCTAGAGCCGGGAGGGACCAGGAAGGCTGCATCACCGAGACCTGAAATTAGATAATTGTGGATTTTATTATTTTTATTTGTGATACACATATTAGTAGTGAATATAATGAGTTCATATTTGTTTTATGTCAATCAGGCCTGAAATTTTAAGAGTTAATGATATAATAATAAAAGGCATGCCCTACAGGGCGAATAACAGTGGCAATATCTCTTGTGTGGTACCGGTAGTAGCACCTTTAGTGATGGTAGAGACACGTTTATTTTCCATGCCAGATTCTGATAGGTAATAAGAGAGACTGAGTCTTTAAATTTACTGCTATTATGGCCTCTTACAGCTCCTTTGCCCATAGATATATCAGCCTCATCTACAACAGCTGCAGGAAAGGAACACAGTGAAGGTATAATGGAAAATGTTATCATTACATATAAAAAATGCCAAATCAAAAAGTTTATTACACATTATCCTGTCTGTCTGTGTGTAATGTACTTAGCCTTCCACAACCTCTCTTTACATATTGATTTGAGGGTAGGAATAATTTTACGAGCAAGACTTCCGACATCCCGTCCTGTGATTCAGGTCTTCTGAATAGATATTACAGGCGTTCGCTGGTCTTCTTATGGGACTTGGGGACCTTGTGGACTGTACAGTCTATGGTGGCAGTGAGATCGTCCTTCCCTTTCCGTCTAGTAGTGGGTGTAGACTACGATATCATGTCCATTTATAATGGCCACGGTTATAACAGAAACCCGGTTTTAACGGTGGAATTCTTAATCCTCATTCTCCCCTCTTCTTTATTAGTGTTAAATAGCTTTATTATAACGAGTCTGGAAGTGCCAAAATCCTCGCAGTTACCGCATAACTGCTCACCCACTGTATAGGTTTTCGCATGTACAGTTTGACAGCTGATGCGTCCTTAAAAACGAAGCTGAAGTAATCGTTTATTTGGAGACAGCCCAGACAGCATGCTATGACTGATAGACAAACAGGATCTTGGGTTCTGAACTATTGCCTACGACAGGTCTCGTCTAGTGCTTTCCCTAGGCGATCAAAATGTAATTTTAGGGGTGACTGCATGTTCAACTACTCATGTCATTACAAACACCTTCCGTCTAGCGCAAGACTGTTCTATGATGTTTGTTGGCGATGGCACGGTATGTTAGCCGAAATACACCAAACAAACAATACGTTAATGAAGTTACAGACTAATTCATGCCACAAAAAATTTAATCTATACCTCCTGGCCTTTTGTTAATTAAAAAAAAAAAGAGTGATCCTAGTCTACACTATCCCAAATGTCCGAGGCAGGGACGTAGCGAGGGTGATTTCTTTTTCAGGAAATCTAGCACTTATATCCTATCGGTTTTTCAAATTTTCTTTGGTATGGGTGGGTGGGGAAAAGTGCGAGATTTAGACTATCCTTTGGTTTGCTCACTAAGCATATTTGTTGCTATCAAATGTTGCATGATTGATATGTTGTTATTTTCGATTGCATCAAATATTTCTTTCCTCTAATAAAACATAAACACCGATTGCTGACTGTCTGAAAATGACAATGCGTTTGAGTGTGTACAACTTATTAAACTACTAAATGAATAAATGTAAAACAAACTTGCTGAGCCTCACTTGCTAATATTTCATCCAGGTGGTGATAATGCCGAAACTGATGACCAAGATGATGGTAAAGACAGGGACTCAAACTATCACAGTGGCTCTAACAACAGGGATGATCATGAAGACGAGAAGGACGACGACCAAACAATAATGATTATCATCATCACTGCCATCTGTTCTGTTGTTGTTTTAGCCATTATCACTGCGTTCCTCTGTTTAACATTTATTTGTAACTGGTAAGAATTCTTTTATTTCAAGCATTCCATACATGACTCTTCGACGGGGTTGGGGCCAGTTGGGGGTGGGGGAGGGGATAAGTAAACACTAAACCTAGTGCTGGAAATAACGCCCTGGGTCTTTCTTACTTTCTATCTCCTTCCTTTCTTTCTATCTTCCTTTCTCTCAGGAAATGTGCTCCAGACGCGTGGCTATGGCCCTTAGATTATATCTAATAAACAAAAGTGAAACATTTATGGCTGAGTTTGTCCAACATACAAATTAACGTCCACAGGCACAATACTACTAGCAGAGAATATATATCGATGTCTTTCTTTTGAGCTCTGGGTTTATATGCAGGATAAAATATGTTAAGGACGAACTTCCGGTGGCCCACTGTAAGAAGACGGTCGTGTTTTCCTGCGCTCTGGACAAATTGTGCCTTTCATTAAGGATAAACTTTCACACCAGCCAGAATGCCAGTTGAAGGACTACCTACAACTGTTGAAACTGTGATTCAAG
Source organism: Ellobium chinense (assembly GCA_033807755.1). Lineage (NCBI taxonomy): Eukaryota > Metazoa > Mollusca > Gastropoda > Ellobiida > Ellobiidae > Ellobium > Ellobium chinense. The sequence goes on from JAWQUT010000058.1 coordinate 2,298,232, forward strand.
CATTATTAGTGTCCAGTGGCCTATCATCGTTCAAGATTGCGGGAAACCCAAACTCCACGACGATCGTCCTGCGATTCGGTGCAATGGCGGACCACAGTGTGGCCTCACCCATAGCAGAGAGCAGTGATAATAAGGGTTCTCTGCACGCACCCCTCCCAAGCTTCGGTAAGTGGAGCCGAAAGTCCCCAAGCCAGCAATTACGAGATCATAGACGCCTACAATCTTTCCTCACTTCCAAATCAAGTTGTAAATCACCTTTTTTTCATCAATCTTCCGCCATCTTATCCAGCCCACCACCACCACCCCCTAGATGTGTATCGGGTGATCATAACAATACATCTGAAGGTCATCGTGACTCAGCTACACAAGCGTCCTCCTTGCAAGGTGATTATCATTCATCTGTGACTGTCAACACTCAGACAAGTTCGAAATTGTGCTGCGCTACTGACTCTGCTCTTTACTCACCTTCGTGTGAGCGAGGCAAGGACACACTCAGTGACACAATGAGTACTGGTGAGCATAACACACAACAAACAATGAACGATGACTCGGGCCTTGAGAATAGTCAGTTGCCTGAGAACAACACATCTGTATGTGGTGATAGTGAGTTGTCTCAGGAGACAAATCTGGAACATGACCATTATCACCAGCACCACCATCAGGATCAACTATCGGAACAAGACAAAGCAAACGAAGAAGCACATCAAGAAAACGACAAAGAAGAGACCAATCTAACTGACGCCATGAATAGTATAACTCCAAACACACCGTCGCCGACAGAGACTCGCATCTCCAGCTCCAGCGACTCCTATCCTGACTTTGAAACTTTCACCCAAATACATGACAACGATAAATTTCGCTCTTATGTATTCTGTCGCCTGTCAGAAGACATCAAGGCCAAGCTGAAGGACGAGACAAGAAACAACTCACTTAAGAAAATTACATTGGACTGTTTTGATGGAAACAGAGACCTGATTTGTCAGACTGATGACATTGTCCTGGAATGTGATCTTATCAACCGTAGAATGCATCGCTGGTTTGCCATAGAGGCAGCATACAGGCCTTACGAATTCATGAGACTCCGACACTTACAAAACTTTGAAACCATAGACCCACACGACATATGTGATGAAGCCTCACTAGCTGCCACCTGCATTACATACATTCTAAGACTCGTGAGAACAATAACTCGACATGATCTAGTTATGCCTGCTGGCTGACGATACATCTACCAATCTTCAACTACACATTTAACTGATCCCTGGCATATCAACTTTCTATACCAAACACTGTAGAGTTCTTCTCCTATCACTTCTCCATCTCTCTCTCCCTCTCTCTCTCTCATCTCCGCTCTCCCTCTCTTTCTCTTTTCCCGACTATCGTTATTTGACTATGCCTACTGTCTCTTCTTTTCTTTTTTTTTCTATTTTCCTCTGTTTTTTTAAAACTTATTCCGTGGAATCAAAACGGTAAATATACAAGTTCTGTTTGTTATCTTTTTTTCCCCTGACATACTATGAGTTATTGTATACACTGCACAACGTCATACCTATCCTATCCATCCCATCCATTCTATAGTAGCATGGACAGTGTAGTGTATTCCTTTGTTTATACTCAGCTCATGAAGAGTATTGTATTGTGAGTGACATGAGCTTTCACGTGAAGATGTAGCTGCTCAGATATAACCTTGTGCTGAAGACTATAAATAGTACAAATAGTTTCTATTTACAGTGCCCAGCTAGATTAATGCATGGTAGTCCATGCGTCTTATTAAAGACAACAGGTATGAATCTTGTGTATACATTTTGCCGCTGGAGTCAAAACAGAGGAGGAAAAATATCGTGGGCACGGATGGTTGCAAGATGAGTTGTTGCACTGTACTGTTGAATGTCATATCGTTGTATACTTGAAGGTTATTATTTTCATATAATATTGACGTTTGATGGACATATATATCATATACCATCTATGTCATTAGTATAGTCATTATTTTTGTGGAGTGGAGGAGGGGGAGTACTGTAACCTCGAAAGAATTATCATAGGAAGGAATTAATGCGATGAAATGGCCTTTTTAAGAACTTTACTCTGTTAAATTCCAGCTCCTCATTGAAATTAGTACCGTCATTATTTTCACCACTGTAACCATCGATCATCATCACTATCACTACAGAGTAGAATCATTATAACCTGTTGATTATTGTTATTGTTTCGATATTGTTCCAGCCTGTTGTTGTAAGCTGACTGAAAAATAAAGTTATTATAAAAAAAAATAAAAAAAATTAACGTCCATTCATTTACGTGTCTCAAATATTGCAAGGCATCCGCAAATGGCGCGGAAGGACAAGTGAAGCGGGTATCCATGGCCCCTTTTACTGCTTTAGGCCCCAGAGGATTTAGAAAGGCCCTTCTGTGCTTGAACGAAGGAAATAGGGCTGTCTATCTGCATAACTAAAAGCCAGGATCTGTTCAATAAGCGCACTTGGTTAAGTGCACTGCATCGCGTTCTGGCGCCTGCAAGCAGAGTGAGGAGCGAGCACAGTGCCTAAATTGATATATTCAAAACCTTGCGTTTCTGTGCCTCGTGTCGCTTGCTATACATGCCCAAAAGCTTAAAATGGTGACCAAATATTGTGTGCAAATATTACAAAGCCCCAGCTTTTCCAGTAGGAACCAAATCCTCTTGGGTTGACAGGTTTAATTCTATTAATCTAATATATATAAATAAATCACAAAAGCCTGTTTGTTTATTATTGTGAATTTGGTTGCCCCCTCATCCCCCACTCTTTCCCAGGCAATGCCAGGACTTGCAGCTAGTTATTATATATTATTGTTATTATACTAGTCAAAGCACCCGCAAATTTGCGGCGTTCTCGTGCGGAGCAAACGACTAAACTACATCTGCAACATTAACACCGCTTCTCTTTTTGTAATTATTGTGATTATGCACGCCCTGTTCTGTAATTCGCTACGATTTACTTACTGTGCCCAAGAAATGCAAGTTTATTAATTTGTTGTATTTGCTTCGTTGCTCCATTCCTTTCGTCTTCCTGGTTTAGAATTTTCTTAATAAACTCCTCGAAATTTGGCATAAATTCTCTGACTATATGATGTCAACACTGCAAATGATAGTATTGTGTGTTATCAGCAGATGAGAGAAATACAGTCTGTAAAGGAAGTATGAAAAGCATGAACTGTTTAAACATTACAGGAACACACCACTGAAGCGATGGGTAAACAGAAAACATCATCGACAGTGCGAACAGTCTGAGCTCCAACCACAAGAATCACGACAGGAGTTGCAGCACCATCCTGAGCAGGACTACGATTATGTTGAGGCTGAGGCAAGTTCGTGTACTGTATATTGCTGTGTATTATGGTTGTAAGAATGCTATGAAGAGTTATCTCATAAAGTGACAGGTGCGTATCAGGGGCAAATAACTCTATCCCATATGGGCCATTTGCATCCAAAAAAAAAAAGAAAAAGATTTACTGCATTGTACAGTATGTCTTTTGTTTCTGGTAAATATGCAGAGGTGACTCTTTATGCATTGGGACTTGTCTTGGATTCTGTGATCCAGATTCTCTTAACATGAAGCAGGCCAAAAAGATAAAATACATGTATACCAGCATACTAACACTCATACAGATGAATGAGCGTGGGCAGGACTGGATAGGCAACAGTGAATACAAGTGTAGTGGCTCAGAATCACCTGGCTGCTCAGGGCATAAATACATCAGTCTATTACTATTACAAGAGATTCTTAGTCAAGAAAAAGCATTAATTAGGTCTATTGGCATTTTCAAAAATATGAGCCTTGTCAGCTTGTCAGGCCAATCTAGCAGTTGACAATGTATGAACAACTGACTTTCAATCCATATGGATGCTTTGGTGGGTCTGGCTCGGAGTGGAAGGGGGGTAGGTTGTTCACTGGGTGTTTGTGAACCAACCTACCCTCCCCC